>JAJNBT010217150.1:0-10647 GCA_028455955.1 Notopais sp. p TS-2021 | reverse complement strand
TAGAGAAATTATTGTAAATAGTAGAGAAATTATTGTAAATAGTAGAGAAATTATTGTAAATAGTAGAGAATTTATTGTAAATATTAAACCACTTTCATCGTTGATCAAATTTCTATTAATTTTTTTTACAATGAATGCTTTCTCTCTTACCGTTTTCGCTACGATGGAAATATGAACGAGTGAAGGGGAACTTAAATATAATGCAACTAAATGGCAAATTATATATATGGCAATGACGATATTTCATAGACTTGGGAACAATGCGGATGATACGTTGAATTAAAATGAAAATTAAAAAAATAGTTTCTCACTGAAAAATCTAGTTTCTTTTAATTGACAATCCTTGTTTGATTCAAAGTTTGATTAATATCGTAAATCACTTTCGAAATATATCTTTGAATACGACTGTTAATTGGTTTATTTCAAACACCCGCCGACCAATGAAGAGCCATTCTTTTCACATTACTCGAGGGTTTCTTCCATAAAAGGAAAGATTATAAAACACATTTGGATGTCATTCAACTAAGCTGATTTTTATTCAATTCAAAAGAATGTAATTCGATTTGACAAGTTAATGTAATTTGCATATCATTGGTGCGTTATACAATAGGAAGATAGCCGCCTTTACTGATCATTCGTAATCGAATCTATAAATATGTTACCTTAAATGACTTAGTGATATTTTTCCAATAAACGATTTTAATTATTTTATCTTAATTGTAATCAAAATTTACTCGTTGCTTCTCCAATATATTTGAGCAAATTAATTCTTTCAAATAAGTTCGAATTTCTGTGCGAGAACAGAAGAATAATTTGTTAAAATCAATACAGGAATTTGTCGACTCAAGAGTGAAAGTGAAGACGGTTTCCATTTTGCTATAATTATTTTGCACTTACAATTGTTATAAAAACTGAGAAACAATTAAAGTGATATAAAGTTATATATTCAGACAATAAATATTTAAACCATCGCTCCATTATATTTCTTTTCGAGACAGGCCAGTTCGTCTACTACAAATTGGTCTACAATAAGTTTGTCTTATAGAACAATTCATTCGTTCATTCATTAGGTTTAGTTAGTTTAAGTTAGGTAGGTTATATTTGTAGATAAATTGTCTAAGTAGACAAATTGGTTGTAGACAAATTGGTTGTAGATATGAATTGGTTGTAGACAAATTGGTTGTAGATGAATTGGTTGTAGATTAACTGGAGGAGACGAACTGTCATGCCTACGTTCTTTTTATAGACAAGCTTATATACTAAAAGAATCTCTGATCCGCCACATCACAATGAGACTAATTAATATCTGCGTTATTAGCCCCGCATGACGGCCCACGAAGTCCTCCGCAATGTTCACAGACTTAATAATTAATTATAAGTAATTCGGTGTCTATTCAGCAAATACAAAATTATCGTAAGAAAATAATTTCTTCTTCATATATCTATATATAAAAATATAAGTAAGAAATATCTCAGGTAAATTTATATTTATTTAACTTCTATATTAATGAATATATTAAAATCATTCATTTTTATTCCATAGAGTATAGACAAACATTTAATATTAAAAAAGACCTGAGAAGAATCGAGGAAGTTTTCGTCCAGTTCCACGAAATTAATTCTTTAAATCTGGTGATAAAATCTTGCGTAATCATTGCAAGTTTTTGTCAGAGAAATATACAGTAACCTTTTAAGTTCATTCTACTTGGAATAAACAATAGATACAGTATTTTCAATTGGTAATAATTTTTTAATGACGTATATACGAGTGTGTTTTTTCAGTATTTGTCGGTGAAATGACAGATATTTCCTCTCCAAGTGGATCCATCTCTGACTGTGATGCAAAAAAATATGTTAAAGCTTTCACACTTTTGTTTGGTTGACGTATTTCATTGTGATATACAAGTAGAACGAAACTTTGGAAAAAAATTATTTGAAAATATTTATTTAAATTTCATAAATATTTTCATAATGAAATATAATTGGACTTCTTTTTGTTCTTTAAATAAGTATATAATATTAACAATTTCATTAAATATGACATATCAATGACATTATATTCATAGAATGAATTTATCTCATTATTCAATCCATGAAGAAATGTTGTTATCTAGCTGTACTATTTAACAATAAAAATTCTTAAATATTTCCCGCGATTTCACGAAAATTATAAATAATTATTACCTCAAAAGGCAGGTGTATTAAAAAAATTTCTTGTTATAATTTTCACAAATTTGCGTTATTCATTGTTTTCAAAACATAAGTTCGTGTTCTACAAGTTTTTCCAACTCGAAATTGCCCTGCAATAATTCTATACTTTCTTTTTCAAAAGAAAACGTAAAAGCTTCGCCGTCTCGAGGTGAACTTGGTTACCCTTTTTACTGACATTCTTGCATCGGAGAAAGCTTTTTCCGCGTGCTTCCTTAATTCCGCCCACTCATCCTCGAACGTACACTATCGCTTTTACATTTTCGAACAATCTTCGCATAAATGCTTCCGAATTATCTTCGCACAAATGCTTCCGAATTATCTTCGCATAAATGCTTTCAAATAATCTTCACGGAAATGATTTCCAATAATAGGCATATTTCGAGTCACATGACTATTATTCGCCAACTATACGAACATTTTTCTAGTATATGATAATTAATTTCCCTATACCATTGATTTATTAAGAAAAAAAAGTTCCATTTGAAAAGTTGAATATGATTTTAATGTTCATATTTATTGAAATATTGTTTATATTTTTTGAAATATTGTTTTGGATAGAATAAATGATTAAACCAGATTAATAAGTTTAGGTTAGATTGTTTTTTAACTCTATTGATTATTCTTAAATAATAATAGACGAGTTCTCGTAGTAGACAGATAGTCAGTTAACGAATAGTGACGCGTTCGTATTTTTCCACTTAATAATTTATTCTAAATGCTTCCGATCAGAAAAATAGTAATGAGAACATGCAAAGTTGTGATTAACCTTTTCCTAGGGGGTAAAAATTGCAAAACAAAAGTCGATTTTCAATAGTTGTTGGTAACAGTACATACATCGTATTTTAGTGGCGTGCACTATGAAACCTATTTGTCTCAGAAGAACTTATTCAAAAATATTGTCCACGAATAGAGCACCCGAAAATACGCCTATTGTTAAGTATGTGGCAATACTGCTATCGTCCATTCATTGACATATCAAGTTAATTTTTGAAGACACTGATTTTCAAAAATAATTTGCAGTTGATCATTGATATTCCTTCTTTAACAATTCATCCCTTAGATCAGCATTTTCTAATAATTATTAATTAATTTACTTTTGATTATCATTATTTTGATAGTGACTGTTGAAAATTTAGTATAAGCAATTGCCTTTATAATTTGTTTCAAGATCCGCTATAAAATTCAAGGATAAAGTTTTACATAAAGACTCTATTTTTCTCATATGACATTATAGAGATTAAATCTGTATCTTTCCCGTATTATAAAATAGTAGGTCATATGACAAGTAATTATATGTTACTTTCTATACAAATTGACATATTTACGAGACCTCTTATTTATCTCAAATAAACTGTATACAACTATATATTATTTACTCAAATAATTGAACATAAACAACAATATAATATATATATATATTGATTTTCATATTCATATACTGGTCAGTAAATAAAAAATGAATTCAGATCCCCCCCCCTCCTTTTTGGACCTTAATAAATGGATACCAATGCCGGATATCAAAATTATTCTAAGCAGTATATCAAACACTAAAATACATAACTATGTTATATTGAGATTATAGTTTCTAATGTTCTCACCACGTATATTCTGTTCATGATGTCTAATTTATGCAAAAAGAAAAGCTTGGAAAAAGTATTTTCCAGTGAATTCAGACAGATAACCTATGATCTCGTTAGATAAATATTTTCTCTTAGAAAGCTCTCAAGTTCAGGCACAAAGAAGTCATCTCGGTGGCATTTTAGAAAAGGCGTTTTCTTCACTCTATATAAATGACCGTAAAGAACCAAGGATTTGATTGCAAGAGGTCCGTCCGATCATCACTTTCTTTCTATGAAAAGGAATATTTATTTCATAATATTCAATAAATTATTATTAAAATGAAAATTAAATATAGCTTATTTGAATTTAATAAATTATTATACTCTTTCTATTTCGTTGAATTATGACAGAGATTTTGAAAATAGAATTTAAGGCTGTATTGATTTCTAAATATTTCAATATTTATTTTATATTAGAGAATAATGATGACAGTAATTTCTTATTTTAATTTTTCTATTCTTTTGAGTTTTATTATGAATTCACTTAAGAGTACTTAAATTCACTTAAGAGTATTTAAATTCACTTAAGAGTACTTAAATTCATTTAAGTATAGACCAACTCCTAGTGATTCAGCCAGCGACCTTTTGAGTTCACGGCCCACGACATACCTGACCCGATGGATCTCCTTCCGCGTCGCGTCTTAAACTTTGGATACCTTTTCTATACAGTAATTTACGAGATTAAAATTGTATAAATTTTGTCCGTTATTAATAAATAAATCTGATTTTCGGTTATGATAAATGATACATATTTAGTACCAGAAGTTTGACTGAAACCGAGACATTTTTAGAGCTTCGGTTTAAAATTCAAAAACAAAATACTATACTGATGCTTATTTAAATGTACAATACAGTTAAACTACTTCGCCATTTAACTAATTGAAGGCTGAAATAACTTCTTTTTTTAAATTAACAATCAAAGTCAATTAAAAATAAAAATATCGAAATAATATACTGGAGGATATTACACACGTTTTCTACTTTCTCTCGCTTTTTATGTTTTCTTGCTTTTATTTTATTTTTAATTATTGCGGTTTTTCAAACCAGGACTTAATAATAAACCGATCGGGACACCAAAACTGAACCTTAAAACTGGATAATCCTAGTTAAATCGGGACGTATGGTAAGCTTATATTAATAGATTTAAATTTATAATTATTTCTATATGAGTTTTTACTTTTATTCTCAGTGATTTTTAAACTGGTTTATTGAAACAATGCTCATGGGGTCTAACATGTACGGTAGTCAAATGGTCGACTAAAGTCATTAGCACAGATCAAAATGAAACTTATGTTAGCCTATTTGTAATCCAAGAGTGTTTCAATATTTAAAATATCTATTTTATTTCTGTCTCGATCACTATAGGCAAAGTTTAATTCTTCTAATAATCAAAGTTGGATTTCTCTCTTGTAAGCAAATGGGTTCACTAATTACTATAGTGTCTTTAATTGGTCACTATTGAACCAAGTTTATTTCGTCTTCAATTATCAAAATTCCACTGTTCACTCTTGTAAATAAAATCTTTTTCAGCCCTTCAAAAATAACCAAAATTATTTTTCACTTTAATTAAACAATTTTATTTTCATAATTAAAAATTTTCTCTCTCTCTAATAATGGAAATTTGCTTCCTCTTTTTAATTAATTATTAATTGCAAAATTTACCTTCTATTTCCTTTCAAATATTTCTCTAATTATTTAATAATATCCAATTTATTTTTAAATGGATTATATAAGTAGAATAATTTGAAGCGTGATATTATTTGGATTACTATTTCCAAACCAGTTGAAATCTCCATTCGCACATTTATATGAATTACTTTTTTTAAACTAACCGAAAGTTCTTGAAAGTTTTTAAATAAAATTACAATAATTTTGACAGGAAAACATTTTGAAAAGTTTTTCTTAAAAGAAAGCAACAAAATTTCCGAAAGTCACAGGATAATGACAACTTTCCTTCATGTTGTCGTGTTTTTTGTCCCCAATAAATATAAATATAATAAGCATTTATTTTATATTACTTTATTTTAAAGTCTGAAAAAAATTAAAGTTTATTTTAGTTACTCAAATTTATTCCTGAGCATAGAAGGATGATCACTATATTTTATACCATTTATATAAACATCATCTCGCTGATAATAAACAGTTTTGAGTTTATTGTGGGAATCGAAGCAGTCTTTTAAATAGATGCTTAACAAAGATGCATCAATTAAATATTATTTCTAATTGGACATTACAAATTATAATTTTGCTTTTATTGGAAAAAACGCGAATGGTTATAGACATTTTAATCAGATTAATTATAGGAATATATTAAATTAAATGTCAATTTATCAAGTTTATTTGTCAGTATCTTCATGCAAAAAAATACAAAGAAATAAACTTAAACCGGTCGTCCTCTGATTTTCCCCATGATTAAGCCTTCAATTTTGATTTCTCTTGAAACGTGTCTCAAATCTTCACCCTTTCATTATATTAGATAAATCGGTTCAAAGTAAAATATCGGTAATAATTTGAACTTTACTGTCACCTGAAAAGATTCTTTAAATTTTCCAACCATCTGTAAGTTTTCTAATATTGATTTCGAAAATACTTTTACAACTTATTTATAGGAATAATTTCTCTCGGTAATTATTGAAATGACATATGGTCAAATCTGAGTAGAAAAATCTCACTGCTAATTGTCACACTCTAATGGAGATATTATCTGTGGTGGATCATTATTTATTTAATACGATATTGAATAACATCAATTGCATGAATATAATACAGGTATGATGGTCGAATGAGTTTTAGAAATGAAAGGAAAAGCTTTACACAAATAATAAACATTTATGATAATTTATGCGCAAGGTTATTTATAAACCATTAAATTAATTATTCATATTATTTTACAATATGTAAATTCCAATTAGACTGAATGGAAAATTTAGACCAAAGAATAAAATTAGATAAAAGATAAATGAAATACTAGATATGGAATCGTGTCTTTTGATAATATAAAAAGTGCTGATTCCAGCTGCTGCTACGAGAGCATCAATAATTCTTTATTAATTTATAGATGACGAGACATTTCTTCCTCTATTAATTTTTAATTACGTTTATATTACCATAAATTTATTTAATAGAATATAATAAGACAAAATTTATCGTAAAGAAGAGGAGTTAAAATAGTCTTCAGAATCAGAAAAAATAATATTTTGTCTGAATAAAATGAAGAAATACATAAAAGGTTTAATAATTCATTAATTATATAAATATCTCTATCGAGCAATAATATATTATTAGGGACTGGAGAGATACTCATTTTAAACTGAGATCAGAGGAAGCTTCATAGACAAAATTTAACTTAATTGACCTAACAGTTGGGAAGATTAGGAAGGTCGTTGGTACTACTGGTATTATAATCATTAAATCGTCGCAGTAAGAGTGGGATATATACCGGTAGTTGTTATACTGGCATTTAACATTACAGTAGGGGAGAATGGAGCAAAACTACTAAAGGATTTTACAAACTTTAATTTTTCAATATACACTGAAAACAACAACCCTTTAAAGAAGGTTTTCAAATGTGTCAAACTTCTGTACTTGTATAAAGGATGTGAGTATTTGGCACACTGTGTGTGGGGTAATTTGACTCATCAAAATTTATATAGAAATTTTCAGATTTAGACAAACAAATATTTAAAGTATTATTTGAATTAAATTATCATAAAAAGATCATAAAAGTACACAATTTTAACTCAAAATCACATCCACTCGTCATTGTTTATATAGGTATTAATTATATAAATATACAGAAGATTAACGTAATGGCTCGAAATTCAAACAAAATTGGTATTTAAGTTAAGAATATATACTATGCATAAATAGTGTTAAGCTATAGGTTAAGTTTAAGTTTAGTTTTCAAATATTTTTAGAAGTATTTAAAAATTGTATGGGTACAAAGTGTCTGAAATCCAAATTATAATATGACAAAAATGACAATATAGAATATACGTCTATAATTAGCTCTATTATTTACATAAATATATTTGAATGCAATACTTAATTACGGGAGATAATTTATTATTTTTTTACAATAAATGTCTCATCTCAGTAATAACAACTAAAAAATATCAGTATAAAAGTAGTTTTTATTAATGAATTTATATTTTTCTTATAGATTTGTGAGGTAAACAACATAATTTTGAGATAAATCGAAGATAATTAATAAATTAAGTAAGGTATCTTCTACCCTATTCTTGAAGTGAATTTTGAGATTTGGGGAAGAAATATTGAAGTAAAATAATCAAAATTATAGAAACTCAATGAGGACAATAAGACCAAAGTCCAGTCAGTGATGTTAGAAGTTGTATCCTTGAATCTTGATGGGTTATGTTGATCAAAATTGGCTTTAATTTTATTACAAGAATTTCTCTAATGTAGTTTTTCTCATCATTCCGTATCATATTCCACCTCTCTTAGTTATCTTTGATTATTCTAAATCAATCCCATTCTCAAATCATCATAAAATAATACATTTTAAAAATATAATTTATTTTACAAAAGGAATTAATGAAATACATATTCCTTATAATTTCATTATTTGGGAATTCCAAAGTTATTCCCCATTTTTACAAAAATATTCTAGTTCTCTCTCTCTCTCTTTTAAGGGTATACATTTGTAAAGAAATCAAAAGGATAAAAATTTAAACATGGATTACATTAAATTTCAGTATTGAAATGAATTGCCGCATATTGGTATGGAAGAATTTTTATCATATGTCAATGATGAAACCGGATACGATTATTAATATATAAAATAATAACATCTCATGAATTAGATTTTAAATGTTCAATAGATGTTATTAAAATTAATTCGCCTTCGACTGCATTCATAATCACTAATAATTATGATAAGTCATAAGAAGGGAAAAATAATATAAAAATTTACAAAATAATTTACCTTGGTTGTAACTAAAATATCACAAATTGAATCAAAATTGATTAAATATTTTCTATAACCAATTTATATAGGCACGTTTTTGACTCAATTATTCCACGTGAGAAACACTCTGGCACTCAATTTAAGCGTCCTCACACGACTAGCACCATTGACACACTAAGGTTCAATAACTTTTGTCTTTTAAAAACTTAAAACTCTCACTTAAGGTGAAAGTATTTTATAACAAAACAAACTTGCTATATTTGCTGTAACACAATTGAGAAAATGGCAGAAATAATTAGCAGCAATATTCCGGAAACCATAATGATTAATTATTTGGTTGAACATTTTCGCCTTTACTTTTTAAATTAATTATGATGAGTATAAATTAATAATATATTTATATACATAAATGTATTAACTTTTGCAATTATTTTAATTCATATATATCAAGAAACTTATAATTTTAATTGTTTATAATCTCAAAAGCCGATTGTTGATATCGAGCAATAAATTAATATATTCATGATCACAACAAGTTAATTTTTAATATATTGTTTTATTATTATCTTATTATTGTAAATTATTTCAATATTTTTTTAATTATGTATTTAATGTACGTTTTATTTTTCCAATTTTTCATCTTTTTTATATAATTGTTTCTTTTTGACATTGCATTTTCTTTTAACATTTATGATGATAGTATATATATATAAATATGATTTGTTGTGATAAAGGAGAAAAATACACATCTTGAGAGCGTGACTAATCTTGTTAGAATCGTTAGAACTTTATATTTCTCTAGTTATACGAGCGATAGGAGTGAGTAAGTTGAGACGAAATTGGCAAAGCAAAAATATCAGCTGTTATCACAAGAAATAAAGTTACCAGAAAAAAGACAAACAAATCTCAAATTCTTAATAGAAAGAAAATTGTCAAGATGGATCTTTGTGTATGACACGTTCTTGTCCTTTAAGAATTATAAGTTGTAAGTTTGTTTGTGTGTCCTTGTTGATTGCTGCTGATTGAGAAGAAAATTTATTTCTCTTATAATTACTGAATATTTTGATTTATAAAAGAAAGTCACTTAAGAGAAATTGAAATTCATTAAAAGCTCCTATCATTACAAGACTTCAAACTTCAAGAAATTTATTCTTAAAAGGGATGAATTGACCTGCCGTGTACGGCAGGGATAGGCTTAGCAAGTTACCAGCTTTAAAGATCTGCTCAAGAAACGTATGATAAAGCCTTTGATGAACGGACGTCAAAACTCCAAATTATTTCAGAGTAGCCACTTTGAATATACGATTTCGGTATTTCGGAGGCGTTAGTAAAGAGAAGAGAATCGTTAAAATATATAGAAAATGGAAGGCTATTTGAACCATCAGCCTGGGAGGTCGATTGACTGACAGGTTTACTCCTAACATGCGTACGGTGAGAGAGAGAGAGAGAGAATCGTCAGACGCTGGATAATGAGCAAAACAGAGCAAATTTACAGATTTGTACATAAAATATTGCAAAATATAAATATATACATTTTTTATATAAAAAAAATCTTGTGTAATTAAAACATTATATAGACCTATACAAATAGGAAATATATAGCGTACTGTGTTCTACGCGCTTCTCTGGATCTTCCAAGCATCAACTTATGCAAGTATGCATCAACCAATGGTTCACCTAGGCGGAATTATTTAGTCATACAACAATGATAATTAATACCAATACCTCAGTAGAAATTCACAAATAGTTAAGACTTTATTCTTCTTCTGCAGATTCAAAGTGTAGACTTATAATTATTCGTAATTATTCTTTGTTTATATTTTTTTCTGTATTCTATTCTTGAGTTATTTTTGTAAGGGATCATGCTGATCTTAGTATTTCTGCAGGAAA
>JAJNBT010215034.1:0-10353 GCA_028455955.1 Notopais sp. p TS-2021 | reverse complement strand
GCGTTTCGGTCGAACTTTGACCATCTTCAGGGCTAAAATTAAAATAAATTCAAAATTAATCCTCCTCGCTATATAGGTCTATAGTAGGTAGGTGTAAGCTAAAAAAATAAAATAAAAGATTCTAAATGATATGAATGGCTTAATCTTTTAATACCTCTACTTTTGTTGTTAATTTGATCGGGTGGTTAACTTTATTGTAGTTAAAGTGTGTATCTTTGCGCGCGTCTCGGCTTTCTAATCAGTTTTACTGATTTGAATCGTGAAAGATTGAACATTAAAAGTTTAACGACAAATCTTAACTAGACATAAACACACGAAAGCTACACGATCTCCGATGCACACTAATAATTCATTCCCTTTATATTATAACTAGAATTATTGCATACTTGACTAGTTGATTATACCAACATTTAAAACATTACAAAAAGTTGTTCTCAAAAACTTTTAATTAAGATTAAATCTTCAATTAATTAACATTTGTCTCCAGGGTCAGTGTGCCTTTTACTCAATCTAAATAACGACAATCTAATTCCTTTCTTCAAATTACGATTAATCAAAAATGCTTTATTGATTTACGAGTTTAAATAAGACCAATTTAATTAAGATATAAACGAATTCTTCAAATGTTTTAAAAAAGACTATCTGAATATTAAGAATAAGTTTAACCATTAAACTATGTAGAACAATAAGAAGAATTGCTAAGTTCTACGTAAAGATTGGCAATGGCTTCTCATTAATCAGAAGCTATTTATTGATAAGGAAACTTTTGTCCCGTAAAAAACACGTTGAAAAGAAAAATATTATTTTTGAGGCCGATAAGCAAGATTTCATTGTAGGGGAGAATTAGAGCCATTCCAAGTAAAGAAGAATTGGGAAAAAACGTAGATTTTCAGTCTCAAGCTCCAGTCATTCTTATGCTAATCAAAAAGCTAATGGTACAAGGTGCTCAAGGCCCCTCAATGAATAATTCCGTCTGTCCTAAATGACACCTTCTTTTCTTTCTTTCGTACAAAAATAAGAAATAAAAAGCTTTTGCTTGTTAAAAATAGGGGGAAAGAAATGCCCCCTTAGATAACACGCTCGAGAATGGGTCCTTTAAATCGGAGCATATATTATAACGGATTACTATAGTATACAAGTAACAACTATTTTATAATTTGTATAGACTGGAATTAATATTAATTTCAACTAGATTCGATTTTGGTTCGTAAATAGTAAACAAATATTGTATAAATATATAGATTTGTATTCAAATTAAGGATTACGAGAATTCGTAATAATGCCGTGTGGGACATAGAAAACGTCTTATCGCTTCAGATTAGTTGATCTAAAATACGATCTCGACGTATATTCCCACGACATGGTTATAGAGGAGCCAAGGTGCGCACTTTGAGAAACCGAAATAGGCTGTAAAATTCATGTAAATGAGCCGACCGAGACTTGAGATAAGACGGAACACCAGAATCCAGAGGATCAACTTATCAAACGAGGATCTAGAATGCATCAGCCCAAAATCTCGGAAGCAATCACGGCACCAAAAAATACATATATCCAAACACAAAATTCTAGCGTGCAAAATATACATCTCGAATATAATAATATCTAATTTACCTGCTAGTTACTACAATAACATTAAATAATTTTATCTTTAACATGATATATTTGTTATTATTATGACTTACGAGATGGCTTATAATTAATATCCTAGTAGCAGCAGCACACCACAATATTTGGATCATAAATCACAATAGACGTGGAAATAAGACTCGACGAAGCCCACCCTCAAGTCTTATTTTTACGGGATTACTTAACTTTACTTAATAGCAATTGAGAACTTCGTCAGCGGTGGACTATAAATTTGTGCATATAGAAGCTCGATGCATATTTCCAATCGATCTTCATTTAAAGTTTACACATTTTATGGGCAAGAGACGTTTTAGAATTTATATCGCTTAGTAAAGGATGGGAAAGAAATTTAAGTAAGTATAATGAATCATACGAAATTTTTACAAGTCCGCCTAATACAAATAGTTATAAATATTGTGCGCTTTGCTTTGTCGAACCACATCTGGATTCTGGAAGGCAACTGCACCAAGTATTCTTAAAAGATGTGAACAATTTTAAGTGGACGAAGAATTCGCGTTCTGGAAGATGCCTTCCAGACTCGAGATCCAATGAACGATAGGAAAAACTCATAAAAAGTGGATTTGGCAAAATTCTTCAATATCGACATGTTGGACAACTGGCATAATATGTGACCTGGTTTATGCAATGATGCTTAGAGTTAAAAATTCTTCCATTTTAAAGCACAACTAAAATCATTCTAAGGTAAATACTGGTTTAGGTAAAGTGATAAATAATAAAGTTGAATGCCAAACTTGTAATAGACGATTGTTAATGATATTCTACCAGTTAGTGACAGCTAAACATTATTGATTGCATTTTATGTTTATCGATTATGCCACATCTAGTGGATATGCAAATCCAGATACCTGTTGATGAATTAGAATAAGATATACACAGTATGTAGAGAGAGAATTGACAAGAATTGTTAACAAAAAATATATTCTGCATTTTTATCAGAACCATGATAACGAATTAATTTATTTTATAAAATAAATTACTACGATATAGCAGTTAATTGTCAATTATATTTATTTTATGGAAACTACAAATTAATTTGATCAATTTATATATGTACGGTATCCAAAATGTCTCAAGATTGCAATAAATGTGCTAAAGGCATTCGATGCAATTGAATGTGAACCGTATTCCAATACTACAAAGAGACTATTTTAAGTTGTAAATAGTCAATAAATTAATCAAGAATACATTTTAAGATACGGTATTATCGTTTGCAACAGAGTATTTAACTGACGCTAAAGCTTTTAATTAAGTCTGTCTCTTTATAACGACCGTCTTACCACGGGTTCGAACAGTCTTGATGATGAGGTTTTCGGTTTAACGGGCAGTCACGTCGCTGTTCAATTAGCCGACCGAGGGGAGACATTTTATGACCAGAAAATAATCTCAAAACAACTTTATCCATTAGTGAATGATGATGACGCTCGCATGCATGGATGCAAATCAAAATCATAGTTACATTTTCCAGTTTTTCCTTACAAACAAACCATCGATAAATGCAGAATCAGTTAGAAATTTCGAGAAGAAACAATAATATCAAAAAGTGACAGTTTTTACTGTTCGAGACATTAAAAATAAGTAATTTTTATTTTGTTTTAACTGGCGCCAAAAAGTCCTCACTGGCGTCGAGTTGGACAAACTGAGAAAAATCAATATGAAGGGTGGACCATTCCAACATTCCCCCATATGTCTAATGTCCTTATAGCTTTAATTGGTCAAATATTTGCCTCACGTTTCTTGTTAGTTCTAGAAAAGGATTTCAATCCGGGACATTTAATTAAGAAAATACATCCGTAGGACAATCAAGAATCTAGTTCGAAATGTCGGGTCAAGGAAAGCGACATACCAGTCAAAATATTTATAAAATTACTGTATTATAAACTCTGAAATACCATAATTTATAGCTACTATGTATGACTTGGTGGTTAAATATTTGTTTTGCAATCAAATTTATAAAAATCGAGCTAAATAATTGTGAACGTTATGATCGAATGTCTAAAAGTAGTTCCCATGGAGGCAAAAGTTCCATTCTAATGAAAGTTACGAGAATTTTCACACAATGGAAAATCGATAAATGACGAATGGTCTGAATATTAAAATTTCAACTAGGTTAATGTTGGGAATTGGAGAACACACACAGGGTCACTGAAACTGATCTATATACAAAAAGATACTTTATCATTTTACTTTAATACGGAAAGTCGTCGAATATTTATTGATTGAATCAATGACGAAGCGTTCCGTTAGAACACTTTGAGACGCGATTGTTTTACGTAACCACATCCTTAATTTGGGCGATCAGAGGCTATAATTATCACTATGTAGATATTAAGCACACGTTATCAAAAGTGTCCAAGTTTCATGATTGGTGAAAAGACCTCGCTGACCCTGTGCACATTTTATAATTCAACATCCCACCTATAATACCATTTATGGCGCCAATTGAACAGACGAAAGATTCAATTATATTATCCAAAAATAGTCGAATTATTATTATAAAGGGAAAGCAAAATAGAAGTCCATAGGTAAAAAACAAGTGATGCGAACAGTTCTTTCACGAATAAAATTGTAGGTAGTGAGAAAATATGGCAAGAAACACTCTTAGATAACAGAAATTCATGTTATAGAATGATAAATGTACAGCCCCTTTTATAATCCAGAAGGAAAGAAACTTGTATAGAGAATATAAATAATGTTCGACTATTTTTCCTTTTTTTAACTGAGGACCCTTAGGAAAGTGACCAATTATGTACAGGAATTGGTTTGGTCAAGAATGAAACTATAAATTAGAACCAATTCGATACAGCACATTCGAACGTTGATTTATGACTAACGATAAATCAGAATAATCTTACTACACCCAATCAGTGCATTTGCCAGACAAATTATACAACATCCCAAAAGGATGATGATGATAATCGCGTCTGGGAAAACAACCTACGACAAAATTTATAATTTGAAACAAACGTAATGGAAGCGTTAGAACGTAATTTCGTAGGAATTTTAGCGCCGATTAGGGAATTCCGCTCGAAGGTATCCACACCTGGCAAGAAGAATTAAAACTGAATCTGTCTTTCAGTTATCAACCAATTCATTCACGCTCCTGTGTATCAACTCATTTTTGAATAAGGAAAATACTTTCGAGAGTTGTCGATAGATGAACCAATCAATAACGAATTTCGTATCAAATTTATATTAATTAAAGTGAAATAAAAAGAAACTTCAGTCGATTCGATATACTGTTATTGAAATATGAAACGAATCCTAAATAATGGGGGGTCTACAACAATTACAAATAAATTCGATATCTACTAGATGTTTTTGAAGTTTCATAGCAATTTATCAGCATAAACTTTCGTCACGACAGTATGATAAATTTCTCCACGAAATTGACATAACATGAAACTAAAAGGTACTATTATATGCTGCTCTAAGGAAAACCCAACAACAACTCTCAATTAATGAAATAGCAGTAGAGATAAGTTCAGTACGATTATACTCTTAAGTAAATATAAGCGACAAAACAGTAAAGAAAATGGTGTAACTTATCAGATTATAATTTAAAGGTCGAGAGTTTGTTTCAGACTTTCCTCAGTGGCACATTTTGACCGACACATTCCATCGTTGGTGAATTTGGTAGCTCGATAAATCTGTATAGGCCTTTATCGATATAATTCTTTCCCACCGCGGATTCTTAAATGGCATGCAACAATGTATACTTCAAAGCTATAAATCTTCTATGCCTATTGGTACAGAAGGCTTTGATTAGCTTTTCTTCGACCAATTACTGCGGATGGTCAAATTGATCTCTCTGATCAGTTAAATTCGAATGCGCCACGCCTCACCATTCGTTCGATTAATGAACAATTAGTAAATCTCTTATGAACTAATTTCAACTGTTACCTGTCAGTAATGCGAAAATAATTCTGGTCGTACGCAAGAATAACGGATTTTAATTGTTATTTTACCAATGTTGTCGACAATTCTGTTTATGGTTAAATAATTGCTTATTTAAAAGATCGTATAGCAGACTCTGAGCGGAAGATTCTTTTAAATTAAACCAACCAAGCATGCAGCGACATTAACATAGTGTCAATGGTTCTTTCCAATTCATTACATTCGTATTCTACCAGAGTTCTTAAACCTGCACATTAATTTTCTGCTATGTACTAAAATATTTAAATTGTTTGTACTTGTGACGACCAAAAGATCTGTTTATAGACTAACGGATTGAGTTATTAAATAGCTATAATAATGTTTTGAAATAACTTAATTTCAATTTATAGGTAAGAGAAAACTAAAATAGATATTAATTAGGATAAATAGAATTTAATTATCATCTTCAAAGTTCAAAGTGTTACCAAATTAATAATTAATCAACAAAAAAATATTTTTAAATTAATTTTAACGTACTACCGTAACATTTAAATCTGAGATCAAAGAAAAAATAATAATTTTATATAAGCAGTAAATACAAGAATCCGGTGATTAGTTCACGGACTTTCGACGAAATCTATATTAAGAAAAACATTTATTTTAATTAACGATTATGGTTACAAATATTTGACTGAGAATATTTATCGAAGTTCAATTGCAATTAATATTAAAAAACAATCTATTATCAATAGGTCAGTTTTGAATTCTTCAAACAAAAAATATCAATTAAGCAATCTGAAATATTCTTTTTTATATTTTAATCCGTCAACTAATATGTAGAGTTGTCGAGAGTATGTAGAGCAAAAAAACAAAGTTCACTGCGCATTCTAAACAAATGGTTAATTAAAGCAACTCGTAAAGCGGATTTAGTAGAAAGACACGAATTGAAAATTTTAAAATAAAATGTATCTCTTGATTTCAGTAGATTGATATAGGCGTGTCCCAATTTTCCAATTACCGGTAGTGAAGGCGTTGTTAATAAAATCATGTAATGACAACGAGGTGATATATTGGTCATATTTACTCTTTAAAACAATACATAAAACTATTGATTTTATTCAAGTAGTAAAGTAAAAGTAGTATCTTCGTTGCCAAATATATTCAGAACCTCATTAAATTATAACACATATTGAATATTGTCTTATATATATTGGTACAACATTATCTGCCTACGGGGCCCGATCACAAGCATCAATTTGCAATATATATTTTCCCGAATATATCTAGCGAGTTTCATCTTTTATTAAATGCATGTGATGTAATAAAGGTGTAAAAAATGCAGCATAACTCATTAATCATCTTTTTTTTGGACTACCTCGATGTGTATGAGAAAACAAGGTGTAGAACATCATTTTAGTTATTTGACTTATTTCCAACAGTTAATTCCAGTCATATGCAAAGGTTATAAAATAATTCATAGTTCTATATATGCACCGTATAAATATATATGACATTGCAAATTATATTTTCACCAGCGTGTCATTATATAATAAGAAATGTCATCCGAATATTATTTAATGGACAGCAATAATCATTAGATTCGAATCAAATTTGTTTAACAAATGTCTTTAATTATTAGATTCTTGATTATAATGCAACATTAAATATACATCTACCGTAATTGAATCAAATAAATTCTAACGTAAGCTTCATCTTTACATAAACATAGAGTCACCATTTCATTAATAACTGGGATTTTGTATTTTACTACCGGTGTAAATGGAATAAACTGCAATAAAAGTGCTCTAACAATGTATTTATGGTGGTTTCAAATTTTCTTTACTACTGGATTTTTTTATTAGGTAAATTATTTTTTACCAAAAACACTTTCAGTTTGGGAAATTTTCCAAACCCTTAAGGTATAATGCAGTCATAAAACACATGCGCAAATAATTAAACTCCTGTCAAAAATGTTTAAATATTCGGCAGGTTTACCGCAATTCCGGTAAAATATTTCAAATATTCCCTTACGATCTGTTACCTGCGAGGAAGTGATTTGTTTATAATAAGATCCACTTACCTCCTAAATATGTATTAGAATTTGATCTTGACTTTACAAAAGATAGAATTTAATCATTAATAATACGACAATGGCGGGTTTAAAAGTTGTCAATTCATGACCGAATTATCGCGTTCCTTCCTTAACTTCGTAAAAAGAAACGTCTATAAATCAAGGTCTGATCGAGAGCTCTGCAGGGGATCCTGATGTAGGATGTCAGTTATATTTAGGGCGTTTGATCGAAAGTTTTCGGTTTCCACAAACGAATGACCTCCAGCGAAGACCACGATATCAATCGCGCTTCATTCAATTGTCAACAAAAAAAATATTCCTTCAAATTTCACTTAAAATTTCCAACGAGTTTATTTTTGAAAGTTTCATTTCGCAACTTCGACAGACCAGTAATTATAGACGAGAAATCAAAATCGCCATCAACTATTATAGTATTAAATATTAATGTAGCTACTGCCCCCTTCGATGTTGTCCTATACTGAAGCATTATAGAAATTTAAATATTTCCTAATATTAATTTAACCTTGGCAGTCAATACCCAGTCGAAATGCGCGTAATTAAAGTAGCTACAGTATATAGTATATGCGGCCGTAATGTCTTTATTAATCAGTAAAGGTATTCGAATTAACATGTAGATGTAGTCTTTTATGTTATATATCACAACCATTTCTCTTTTAAGAACAACCTACACACGAGTGAATCTTATAATTAAAAAGGTAGTAAACCAAAGATTAAGCCATAAAGGATTTCAAACTGCATTATTAAACTTATTACAGGAGTGAGTATTTTTTTTATCAGTTATGGAGTGATTGCATCTCGATCGCATGATCATATTTCGAGTCAAAATCGATCGCGTAGGTTCCTCACATTTAAATGCCTTCAAAATCTACATAACAAAAATAACTTATACAAGAATCAAGCACTGCAAAGACATTTGGGATCATATTTTAATTACTTTATTCAAATATAAAGAAATACAGTGTCGATCATATACTCAAAAGTACAGAAGTTAAATAACGAACGAATCCACTTTAAATAAGTATTATTTTCGTACTATTATTATTTTCTAATGAATTGAATTTTTTTAATGATAAATCAGTGGTCGTTTTTATCATTATAATCTAATTGAAATACATTCCACGAAATGAGTAGTACTTCTGTACTACATGAATGTTTCTCTTCTATGGGTACATTTTATTCGTGGCATAAATACCAACAAAGTTAATGATTTAAAATCAACGAAGGCCACCTTCTTTGTATGCGGGTCAAATTAATAAACGAAACGGTGCCTATAAAAGCTCGCAGAAAACAATAGATCTCCATTCATATGCGTATTTTATGTAAGTGAAATTATAGAGTCTTCTATAGACTGCAAATAAGGGATTGTCTCGGTAACCCCTACCGATACTTGAGAAGTCATTTTTGGCCATATGCAGGCAGCTTCTCTCGCAACTGAATATACACTTTGGATCGCGTACTAAAGAAATTTGAAACAAAAATAGCCACTCGTGTTTAGCTCACGACTAATATTCCGCCAATGACCGGTGAGGAATCTTAGCGCCATCAAAGTAAATATGAGGTCCTTAAAATTAGCTAAGGGTATTAGCTGGAACGAGCTCAAAGGAAAGTGGAGAGGCTATATTTGTAGTTGAAAGATCATTTCGCTTGCCTTATAAGAGTAACGTGTCAACTTCTATAATTTCAGCCAGTTCATTTCCTATTACATACACAACCGACTCTGTATCCCCCGAGCCATCTTGCAACATTTGCAATGACAGATCGACCGCGTAGATACTTCAGGGGGATCCGAGCAATAAAATCTATACGCAGCTGTCTTTAAGCTAAATTTCAACAAAAATCTTCAAACACAGATTGATAATTTATCAATTATATTCATTTTTATATATATCATAATATAAAATATGACGTCATACTTTAATAAGCGGGTGAACTACGTCCTGTATTGGCAATATATAGGATCAAATATCGTGAACTATGGTCTTCAAAGTGGTGAAAACTGCATAATTCCGACGAAATTTCGAATGGATTCTCAAACGATTTCCATCAAAATAGGCAGGTAATAGTGACACTAATCCAATAAAAAAACATAATAAGAGACCTTGAAAGGATATGAACAAAATATACAGAGAATTTTTCTCAAGATAAACTGAGCATTTATGACAAGATATGGATTCGTTAAAGTACATTACGATCTTCAAACCAACAATAAGATTAGATGAAACTTGATGAAATTTGTACACATCACGCGATGAAATCCACGTTTTAATGCAGCATACAAATTAATCTTGCATTGTGCAAATTGTGAAAGACATGAGGATGGATTTGTTTATCTGTCATTAGTGTGGGAAGTTGTTCGTTCTGTACCGTTTAATGAAGGGAAGTGGGCATCGTTAAGCTATAGTTGGTTTGAATTATTTCAATCAAGCTCATTGGCAATAAAACTTCTCTAACAGATTATTATGTGGTCGGGAATAGCTTTAACTCACGATATACAAAAATTATAAATGCGCTTGTGAGAAAGGCCACGCACTTTTATAAAATCCCGTATGCAAAACCTTTATTAAATAAACGCACTAAAAGCTATAAATTATCGGATATCCGTACGAAAAAACACATAAAAAAGATTGTATCGGTCGCCTTAAATTTAAAATTAATTGCAAAAATTTCATGTTTCGTAATTATTTAACAAGCCAGTAATGTGAAATGTTCCTGTTTTATAATTATTAGTTAAAGTACATTCC
>JAJNBT010213987.1:0-11131 GCA_028455955.1 Notopais sp. p TS-2021 | reverse complement strand
GGGGTTCCAGAACATGTCTACGATAATTTTGTCCATTTTGGCTTATATATCATAACCGTGGCGTGCTATCTAACCATGTAGATTTATTTGAGCAGTGCCTTTTGAGGGATTCGAACTCGTGACAACACCAAATGATGTAATGAAAAAATAACACGGATTCATTCAATTTGTACGCGTAAAAGGTTTATCAGATAAAAATTGGGTATCTCATTTTTTAGAACAGTATATAGAATAAGAACTGATAATATGACATTATAATTAACCTAACGTAATCTAATGTATACAAAATAAACTATCCTATCCTATCTGATCCTAATAAATTATTAACTGTCCGGGGTTACTGGTTTGAAGTAAAAGTATAGAAACGAAGTTACATTTTAATTTCGGACAAATAAGATGTTTTATGGCTGTGTTTTAAATCTACTTCGTTAGGGAGCACGCCCCCGTTCATGATATAAACCAATGGAATTAAAAAATATTCCGCAGAAATGATCTGCAAAACCCACAAAAAAAACAACTCCTCCAATCTTTATGAAGGGACACTCGTAACTAAAAGCAAAAAATCTAATTATAAAAATAAAAATGGCATGAAATCATTTCTAAAACAAAAATTTCTTTATGATTGATTTTTATATCTTTTGATATTGATATATAACTATTAAATTTACCTTTTATTTGGATACAATATATACTTTCCATAAACCGATATTGAGCGAGATATTTTGTATTTTCCAGAATATTTGTGTTGTCGAAATCTATATCGTGATCAGTCGTTACCGTGTGTTGATAGAGTTACGAGTTTTCATGTTCTTTATTAATGACATTCTTATGGTCCTTTATTCTCATGTTTTGCTATCTGCTTGTTTCTCCAATATATTTTCTATTGCATATCTTACATGAGATTTGGTAAACAACATTATTCTTTTCCAATATGTCTCGTTCATCTTTCATATTGCCTAAGATATATTTAATTGTTAAGGATAATTTCGATGCTATTTGAATATTATATGGCTTTTATATTCGATTTCATTTCTTATATGTTGGTAGTATCTGTATTGGTTGATTATTACATTTTCTTGACATCATTCTTTAATTTTTGCTATGAGACTTTTGGAGAAGAATACAGCTCCTTATGGACGATTAACAGACTAAAGCTATATATAGATGATCATTATCCTTAAATGTTGAAACTTATAATAATCTCCATTAAAATTAAAATATTAAAGTTATCTCAATGACTCTAAACTTACTCAGAGGGAACAAGATAGTCAATGACAAGAGGAAACAAGATAGTCAACAACAAAAGAGAACAAGATAGTCAACAACAAGAGAGAACAAGATAGTCAATAAAGCAGTATTATTGCAAAAGTATACAATAATCTTCATCGTAGGTTGACACCAATCAATCTCACTATTAATTTTTAAGGTTGAATAATAAATATACAATAGGAAGTAGAACTTCTATTCCTTCGATGAAGCCGAAATACAACTTTTACAATACTTTTTCCCAGCAGTAACTACCACTGAATACTTAATTTCATCTTTAATATTATTAATTGAAACCAGAACAATTAATTCTTAAGAATTGTAATTAATAGTCCCAAATAAATAAATATTATGAATTAAATTATAACCTTATAAATTAAATATAAGTCCTTAATTAATCCCCAATAATACATTAATAATTTAGGGATCATAATTTAATCCTATTTTATTATACACCATAGAATAAATATACAATACACTGGCAAATAATGTAGAGTCCAGTCCTATATTGGGACGAATCCCTTTTGGTACAATAACATAACATATCTTTAGTAAAACAGTAATAGTTAACAACATTCTGATTGTATATGAATATTTTAAGATTTCCAAAGTATTTTAATTTTATATCTTAGACAATCTTTGCTCTTTATTATATGCGAGATGAAACTATTATTACACATGAACACAACACAAGATCATCAAATAATGTTTGAATGCCTCTTCCTAGGTTAAATATTCAGTTGTCTATACCGGTTTTATGTTTTAGAACATATTACCTGATACGACCAAAGAGGGCAGTATCTTAATAAGTTTTAGATATATATTATGTAAACGATCAATGTAATAATAGTACCCCGTTAAAAAGCACACTGGCGCTTAACAGTGGCTGTTTCATCATACTATTACTATAGAAATGCTGTTTCATATTAGCACTCAGCTGTATTGGTTCCTACAATAATATTCCAACACAATATCGTATTTTCACTTTGGCATATGTAGTGAAAATTCTTTTAAAAATGTCTATTATTTTATATAATATATTGTAGCCATTCAGCTGTTTCATGCCTGCAACAAAACAATTTGAAAATGTGCATATTATAGTGTAACAAATATATAAATAAAATAAATATATTATAGATCTTAAAATACATATGTATTGATTACAACCTGATTTCTCTGATTAATTTCTTGATTTTATTTTCAATTAACTTATAATACACGTAGGATAAGTGTAATTAAGTGTATTAATTGAGCGATTCCTTTGAAGAACAAATACAGAATTACTACTCGAAATGATTGTCATTCCAATATAACAATTTCAAATTCTCCACAATGACGATTATGCTGTTGACATTCAATTTATGTAGAAATAATTGACAATTACAGGATTTCTGCTCTACATAGAAGTTAAGATCCATGTCCAACATATGACAAGAACTTTATATATCAAATACATATTGTGAAACATTAACTATTGTTTATTTTAATGTAATACATATATATATATATATTATAAATTAGAATAAACTAAATAATGTTGTATTAGTTATCGTAATAATGAACCTTATCTTAGATGTATGATAACAAAAAGTTTTCTATAAATTAATCATGTTGGATAATGAATTAATGATGCAATGTTTATAAAATTGGTTTGCAAAACATCAAAAGGGAACGTAGGCTTCATTAATTAATTAGCAGTTTTATATCTTTCATCCATATAAATAAACCAATAATACGATCAGAAGCGAATTACCAATCATAAAATAAAGAACTCGCTTGTAAAATTAGCGGAATCAAAGCGAGAGGCATCGATAATTTTGCAACGCTGTAAATTGATGTTCAGCATGTTCATTATTTTATCATATAGGACTGCAGAATATAAATGAGGGGAATCTTTAATGATTAAATCGATAATGTTTCATACGATATTCAACTGTATGCGAAGAAGCAATAGGGACTAATTTTGTTCAATGATACACAAAGCAAAGTACAATTGAATGTAAAAATAGAGAGATATTTATGTAATGTAAAATATTTTATGTACTATTATACAACAATGTACAGCATAGCTATATTTAATTAAAAAAAAAGATATTAGAAGCTTTTAAATTGTAGATAAAAGGAGCTGTGATCGTATTTTAAAATATAAAATAATACTTTGTTCAAGTATTTCTTATAATAATAGTTCATTTGTATGTATATTTATAAAAGTTAACTATAAAATTTATACTTACAGTACTTTAATTGCAATTGAATTTAGTAATTTGCATTCTTATGCTTTCTATAATAGTAAACTGTGATGTAAATAATATACATAACCTGTACATCATACAACTAGTGTCTACGTGAATGCCATAAATTCCACGTAGGTCGCAACCTTGAATTCAATTTCTCGAGAAATTTCTACATACATTTTCTACATTTTTCTCTGAAATATGAATTACGTGGCTGCATATTTCCTCTTTTCTCAAAAAAATATGACGTAAACGATTTTATTGAGACTATAAAATTGAATAAGACATTCTTGAGGAGCAAATCCAGTATAAATACTGCCAGAGATGGAAATTTGTAGACATTTTTATTTCCCGTAAATTTATTATGGTATATATATTATAATCATAAATCAGTATCATCTACAAGTCTATAGATGAATATATGTCAACATTTTTTCAGAAACTAGTTATTATGAAATTGTATATTGTATTTTATATTGTATATAAATAAGATAAGAGCAATGTAAATATTAATTGTTTATTTAATAATATTCTAATAAAAGTTATTACAATATAAGCTTTTCAATTGATATTAACAACGTTGCAATGAAATAAAATTTGTATTCCAATAAATTTTCATATGAAATTTTTTATTAAATCGAGAGGAAAAATAAAATTTTATGATAGATTTAATATTGATATAAATGTATTTAATTGTATAAAATAAATTGTGGAATAAGTCAATAATGGAAATATATAAACAAGCCCTTTTAAGAGTAACAAGAACTCATCGGCTGTATGTGTATATATTATATATATATACCAAAAACCTAAATTCTAGAAGGCATAAATGAAAATTTAGGCTTTTATTAAGAATCGAAAATAGGCCTAGTCTGTTTATAAGCAAATTTAAATCAGATTAATAACAAGTTATATAAATGCAAAATCTTTAACGTACGTTCATAAGCATAGAAAAAATAAATATTTCTTTTAAATTACAGCCATGAATTATTTTAAATAATCTAGAGCGTATAACATGTATAAAAAGTTCGTTAAAATCTATATTTATAACGTATTTCTGTCAAAAATAGATCCTCCATCACCAGTAAAAATTTAAAATATGTAAAATAATCTAGAATTTTTAAGAATGACTTAATCCAAAAATCGAAGAAGTATTTCGTGCTAATCCAGACAGGATAATTAAAAATATATAATGTGGAAATAAAAAACGAAGATTATAGAAGAGATTAAACGATAAATGATTGAACGAAGATTGGACTTTATTGAAATGAAGGTAAAACGATTAAATAAATTGGTTTTTAGTTTAACTGTCTATATATAGCTACAGGGTCTTGGGAAAGCACTGTGCGCTTATATTTTTAGTAACATACATGTAACAACATGGAATATACGATTATAAAAGTGCACAGTGTCTTTACGAACACCCTGTATAAATTGTGTCTTGATTTCATAAATAAATAATTTTTTTTTAAATTTAATTATCGATGTTTGGTTTTCCATTAAGCGAATTCTGATTAAATATTTGAAGTAAATTAACTATTTATGGTCTATTTTCTCCTATGTTTCTGAAAAATCCAAATAAATAAATCGATAGACGTACTATACTATGTAAACGAACTAGATAAATAGCCTATTGTGAAAAATTTGGCCGACCAATAGAATGCCTTTATTTTTTATGAACACCAATCAGGATCCATAACTCCGATGAAGCGATTCTTATTCCAATACTGGTACGAAAATACGCATAATAATAGGTCTATAATTAAGACATCATACATCTACTGCCTCAAGTCCTTAAGTTTAGTGTAAGAGGTTAATCTACGACGTAACATTTCGAAACTTCTCTGCATGATATACGACAAAGATAATTAGATATTTTAAATAATAAAACTGTACCTTCTATCTAGGGAAGACCATTTATTACATTCATATATATATACTTTATCTATAGAAAGCTAATTTCTAAGAAGAATCTAGCGTGTCTTGGATCTAAATGGCTTTGAAACCCGTTACAAAAGTCTAGATTTTTAGAGCCCTGACAGCATGATGGGGTCTTTGTCTGCGATTGAAAAGCTATAATGGATTCACTTTATACAGTTTGATATTCTCTTTTATAACAACGCTCTAATGACTAACTATAAAGAGCAGATATCTGCTGAATATTTTTTTTATATATTTACTATAGAAACTGTATTGTTTCTGGGAAACAATGAAATGTTTGACCAATGTTACATTTAAAATTTTTTTTCAATGATTTATATATATGAATAAACATTGTAAAGAGCGTACAATGCAACGGTCCCAGGACAATAGCCCCTCCCTGAAGATAATAACCCCCAAGACAATAATGCATGAGGATAATAACCCCCAAGACAATAATGCACGAGGATAATAACCCCCAGGAAAATAGCCCCTCCCTGAGGATAATAACCCCAAGACAATAATGCATGAGGATAATAACGCCCAAGACAATAATGCATGAGGGCAATCGCCCTAGCTGGTGGCTTCATATTTAATAAGTTAACATCATCTTCAATAAGTAATAATTTCTAAAATTGTATATAATATCTATTTATAATATAATGAGTTCAATTTAGTTGAGTTCAATTTAGTTAGGTTTGGATTGGTGTAGTTAGATTAGGTTATGTCCTTTCGCCATTATGTCCATCGGTGTCAGGTTAGGTTAGGTGTAAAGTCTGGCAAAACATCATCATATTGAAATTTATGATTTACTAACAATTTTTAAAATCAAAACATTCTAAATTATTGTCATAGCATTGAATAGTATAGCGTTCATTTTTTTATTCCCTAATTTGAAACTTCGCGTATAAAATTGCGTGTATCATCTCACTGCAATGTTCCAAACTGCAACTACTCAATGATTCAAAAACATACAGGAAAATATAACTATTTTCCACTTTCGCGATAAAGATTAATCGATTTTACCAAAGAGAATCTATATCATAGCATGTTATTTTAGAATATATTTAATGTTTTATTTTCCAAAAATTTATTTAATCTCTACTGGGAATTACACGAAAATTTTATATGTCGTATTACAACTATCGTTATAAGCCACTTTCAAATTATATATTTAGATACAATGGACAGTTTTGTGATTAATAAGTGTATAGAGACCAACATTATCTTCCAATGATTTTAAGTTTGGAATTCAATAGATTTTACTGTAAGAGATTGTGATGATTTTCGGAGTTCCAGAGTTTATTCATAAGCTGTATTCTTATTATGTACAAATTGATTTAGCATACTATTTAATTTACAAATAAATTAATTAATAGCTTGACACGTCAGTACTCTCGCCTCTTTGCTTTGTCTATGACATAAGCTATTTACTGTATTGCAATATATTGATATAATGTTTAATTGATCTGGTATCACATATATTGTATGACTTATTGTGTATTAGCTCATTATAGTTGATTTAATAAATATTCTATTTATTGTATTCTAAGAAATCATAATTATTTGTAATTTATTTATATTATCACTAGGGGGTCAATGATTTGGATAAATAACGTTCATCTACAAGATTAAAATCATTAACAAAGATTAATATTAAATTAAAACATTTAAAATAAGTAACATTACAAATAACAAATAAACAACACATCAGGTACATAGCGGATGCTTTGTATATCGGAGCTGGAATGGAAACTCAAAAATGAAAGAAAAGTATTAAGAAAGATTAAGTGATAAATTGTGGTCCAGAAGATTAATCTTTATTCAAATTGAGACATAAACTGTTACTTGAGTAAAGGTTTTCAGTTCTATACAAGGCGGATTTTATAATTATATCAATAAGCGTATTTTCATGTCTACTGTAAAACCGATCTGGATCGAAATACACTTTTTAAGAATATTGTCCACCAATAGAAAACCTTCAACCGCTGATGAACATCAATCAGCGTCGAGTTCTTCAATAAAGCGATTCTTATTTCGATCCACATCGGTTTTATTCAACATACGAATAAATGTCGTATGTTTAGAAGTTTTACAATAATCTCTTATGGATGAATTTTCTTGAGTGGATAAAAATGGATTGAGTTCTATAGAACACACTTCTATGGCTCTCGATGCGCTCCTTGAGGATTCTCTGTGTACAGCCAATGTAGACATATGATCTTCCTAATATTACATCAAGACAGGTAAATTGATATACAAGGTTAGAGTTCATGATAGCAATAAAGACGTTTTTAAGGTGGAGTGACGAACGAAAATTAGTTTTATATTCATCCAGAAATGGATCGTTTTTGTTAAAATTTTAGTAAGATTTTCTGAAAAATTTTAGTAGATGAGAAATATTTAATATTCTTACAAACTGATGCAATAGGATGTTTAGATTGATATCGTTTGGTTACCAGATAGTATGTTTAAAGTATTTTTCAAGCACTAGTATTCAATGGTGGTGGAGGTGGTCAAATTTAAAGTTTTTAGAAAATCAATGAATACAAATATTAAATGCGTTAATTTTAAATTTATTCGGGCAGAAACTAATTATAGAAATTTATATCGTAGACTGTGAAACATCTATTGCGAAAAATATTAATTTGAAATACATTCACACAATTTGAATATCAAGTAAGATTATTTACGATATTTGATTAAATAAAATAAAATTATATTTGAATATTATTAAATTAACAACAATTTAATAAACAAGATATACACATTCGTGACGTCATTTCCGTAACGTCTCGATAATTTTAAATTAAGTAAATTCACTAAATATAAAAAGGCAAAGAACAATATGCTTATTTCGTTTCTACTTTTCTGCTTATTGTATAATATGCTTAAGTGATTAATTCTAGGAAATTCTCTGAATCATTTTACAAGTGAACCGTATTCATATTTCATATTGCCAACAAATATTGTCAATTAAATATAAGATTCTACAAAAAGATTTGCAGCTTATTTGTTATCTCTCAGTGTACATTTTATATTATTTAATTTCTATCGAAAATATATAATTTATTAATTATTAAATAATTCGAATCATAATTTAATTAACAATGAACGATTGTTTTATAGTATATCTGCTCTTATATTCTGGAGGAGCCTACTGGATCTAATCAAGGAGTTCGGCATCTTATAAAGTTCCAGAAATATCCTACGTATTCTAATTGGTATAATATTGCACGAACTGCAATCGACAGTGAGTCATGAGGCATATTTTCCATGTCTATTATAAAACCGATCTGGATCTGAATAGCCTATTTAAAAATCTTTTCCACCAATAGAAAGACTTCTATTTCTAACGACGACCAATGGGAATCTCTTCCTTCAATAAAACGATTCTTATTCCGATCCAAATCGACTTTATGATGCAAACCAAAATACGCCTAATGTAATTATATGACAGGTAGTGTCAAAATAATTATTATATATTTCAACGGTAGTTGGGGAGACTTCATGACGAAAAATGTACTTTCACTTGATCTCATATATAATTACATTGATATTAGTCCTTTTCGTTTAATCAATTAATAATATATCGTCCAGTTACGCAATAGTTTATATATTATTTACAGTATTCATAAAATTATTATTTCTTCCGTTGCGACTTGTTCGAACTAAAATGGGTTATCTGAATTTCATGTGGTCTTTGATATATATTCACAATTTCATACTAAAAAAAAAACTTCATTCAAATAAAGAAGATCTTGATTGACCTAAAGAGACAATATTACTTAATGGATTTAAAAATGGGAAGTTTGCTTAGTTGGTTCTGCTTTGACTGGACTTTGAACCTGGGAACCCACGCGTGACAAGTTGAAGACTATGCCACTACATACTTCACATTGATGCTAAAAGAGATTGTTATAAAAGACCCTTATTAAGGGCAACCTACTATATTCTAGGAAGATCTACTTTATGCTAATGGAGGATATATTTAATTTGACGAAGATCTTCGTCGAAAATAAATGGAGGGTGCCTCATTCGTTTTTTTTTCAGTGTAGATTTACGAATACTGCATACACACAAAACAAATTAAAAAGTGCAACATATCTTTTTCAAAGCATTCCTCGGCCATTTATCAACTCAACTTTAAAAAGATGACTGAATTCCAGTTGTATATTCAAATAAGAAATTAACAATACAATATTGCGCCGTTATGTTACATTGCTAGAGTAAGATAGCTCTAAACAATTCTTGTTTGAAATTTTTGATATAATATTGCTGTAACTCTACAGAAATACTGTGCAGAATTTTTATTTCTTATGATAAAAATAATTATTATTTGTTCTTCATGTCCTATATTTTATTTCATTGAATGAACATTTCAAAAATAAATATAGCACTGTATATATATAGTGTTATGCTATTTTATATTCAACTTCTACACTATACTGTAAATAATTTTACTGTTGACACACTTCTCGCTCTCGAGAAATTAATATTTATACTACAAGAAGTGTATCAGAATAATTTAGAAAGCTGTTCGCCTACCTCGTCAATCCATTAATGTTTTTGTCAACAAATTCTCGTTCAAAGAAACTTATATTGATATCAAACTACGAGTAATCATCACTATCGTATCAGGGAAATTCATCGCCATTATAATTCACCGTCATTATAATTCACCGCCATTACAATTCAACGTCGTTACAATTCACCGCCATTACAATTCACCCCATTACAATTTATCGTCATTAAATTCACCACTAATACAATCCACTTGAATGGGCTACATTTATTTTAAAGGTATATAAATAGGTTAGGTTTCCTTAGGTTTAGTTTGTATTAACTTTAATTAATTTATTGACTAAGATGGCGGTGAATTTCTAGAACTCCTTACTACGGTATACTATATTGAATATATAGCTTCTAAAATATATCTTTTTCCAACAGAAGAAAAGAAAATTTAATAAATCACTCCTCACGTATTCATTGATAACCAAATCTGATTATGCGACGAATTGGTTATTTAGGTCATGCAAAAATACATAATACACATGTTAATAAAAACTACTCTGGTACCACATTGCATGTTAATATTTTCATTCTGTAGTTAGGAGTTAAGATTTATTTATTAATTGTTACTAATATATACATAGTATATAAATTATTAAGAGTACATGCGATAAATTAAATAGTACATGACTATCTTTTGTAACACACATTATGATATTGAAAAGAATATGTAATATATGTATTACCATACGTAACAATAATGTTGTGATAATAATTTATATTGTATGAGATATATTTAATTATATAAAATACGATAATCACTGTATAATTCTTGTATAAGAGTTTACATTTCCAATGGATGTTTATTACACTAATGAAATTTTATCATTAATCTTTCTTTCTTTTTTTTCTTTCAAAGTCTTGAAATTTTCTACAAGGAAACAAATTTTTTCTTTTAGATAATTAGAAAGAATTCGAAGCAAACTGACAAAGAAATTACTATCTTTTTCTGAGTAAAGTGATTTTAAAGATTACACCTACAGTAGTTGAAAATTTGAAAATAAACCAAGAGTTTCAATGGCAAATCGGTGTCATAGTCGACATGGTTATAGCAAAGAGAATAGATATTTATAAAGAGTATCAACTCCAGCCCATTTTGTCATACGTCTTTTTTCAGATTATATTTGGTATGTCTTCTT
>JAJNBT010213831.1:0-12487 GCA_028455955.1 Notopais sp. p TS-2021 | reverse complement strand
GAGGGGGGAGGGACACTTAGCTGTCGCGCGTTATGGGAGAGTTAGGAGACCCACCTGCAGGGTCTGGGAGGGGGGAGTTAGGAGGCCCCATTGAATTGTCACTCGGTACAGTACCTACCTAATGCACGTGTATTATATAAATCACCTGCTTATTCAATCAACAACAACAACTCGCTGTACCAATGCAACTATTACACAATTTAACGTGTAAATAGTCCTTTAGTTGTGCCAACGATGGAGTCACTTTTTTTGTTATAGTTTTATATTTTTGTATCTGGATAGCTAAGACTATTTATTTTTATTTCCATTGTTTTATTTGTGTAGGGAAGCTGTTGGAGAGACAACCAGTCGGTTATCTTTGGCCCCATCTCGGTTTGTTAATCGGCGCTACCTGACTAGACATATCCGATATTCAGAGTCTTATTTTTAATCAATTTTACACCAGCGTCGATGATCGGGACGGGCGATCGATGTACCCCCTGGGTGCACTTTATATCCAGCGACCCACTATAATTTATAAAAAAAACTCCACTCCGTGAGGGGGGTCTGCGCACCCGCTTCAAAAAGTCTGTGATTTTAGCAACTCAAATGAATTTTTTCATAGTAAGATAATTTTTTCCAAATCTCTTTAAATATTAATTGTGCAATAATGCATGAATCGGGATGAATGGGGCTACAATGGGAACATTTAGCTAGGTATATTTTTTAAGAGCTGTGCGACTGGGATAATTAATTAATATGTACTTTATAGATACTTAATATTTTAATAGGGTGAACTTGTTTCATTAATTAAAGCCGGAACATTTTTGTAAGGGGCGCCTTTAGGAAATAATTGTTTGATTTCTTGCGAAAAAAATTTGTTTGCCTTTTAAGTTCTGTTGTTTTATATATAACGAGTCAACTGAATTTTGGATTTTAATCACGTTTCTTATATATTAACCACGCAAGTTGACTAAAGTGTAGTTTTGATGTCAAATATACGAGAATATGTAGATACTGTACTACGAAGTTGTTTGCATGCCCTCTGTTAAGCCCTCGAAATCTAACCTTTTTCTCTGGGCTGGCTATGTATGGTAGTTTTCTATTGTGTGTATGTAGAGAGAGATCATTAATACCTTTTGGTTTGGTACTTAGATGCATCTTTCAAATATTCTCATCGAGAACACTGGTTTACGCACGACCAAAGATAAAATTTTTGTTTCGTAATTGATAAAAAAAAATGTAATCTCCTAAGTATCTTTTTGTTCCTTCAACGAGATTGTCAAATTTTAATAATTAAAATCTCGATAAATTTTGTTCGAGCGTTCCATGAACTGATTTGAGAATAATTAAAAGTGCGTAGACCACTTGTCGTTAAGGTTTTCCTCATTGATTTCAACTTGTATACATGTGAGCAATCAACTACGCGGAGACTATCGTTTAGTGTTGTCCTAGACTGTGCCTTACGTATTATCTATCTTGAGAAGCATTTAATGTGTTCAACAATTGTGTGTGTGATTGCACCTCTCTTTTACATCGAGTTGAAATCTTGTCGAAGGAGAGAATGCAGCTTTATAGGTAAAGCCTTCAAATATTCCTGAAACGTTCTCTAGGTGAAGCTCCCCTAACTTGTTAGCCGAAAACGCCTACGCCCCGAATCACATTTTCTATTTCGAAAAAGGACGGGCGGTATCAATGGTTCGGCTTAAAAAAGATTGTCGAGGGAATGGGTTCTAAAAACAATTTCGAGCGACTCAACTGATAGGCAAATTGATAGGGCTAGCGAGTCGCTCGAACGCTAGGCCAAATGAGACCTATTTGTTAGGATAGGCAAATTTGTTAGGACAATAGGTCTCATGTTAGGTAGGAGAAGGGAGGGGTGGAAGAGTGTCGAGAAGCCTGGATAGGTAACTTAGGAGTCGGGAGGGTGCTATTACTATTAGATTTAAGTATCATTACTGTGGACTGCGGGTGAATGTTTACAGATTCTAGGTTTATCGAAAACACTCGTAGCTTCATAAATAAGTGCTCAGGTAGGTTTAGCTAGTTGGATACTAGTCATTATAATCATTTAAGGGAGTATTTTTAAGTAAGGGTTCTTGCTCATAACCATCATTCAGTACAAATTCTGTGGATTGTGGGAAAGATAGTTGGGAGAGCTTCATATCGGGAACCGCCTCACCGTACTTTCCATTTCTTATGTTGTACAAAATGTATCTTTTTACTGTGATAGGTTTTCTATCTCCTCTCGAAGGTAGAAAATTGCTAATTTCCACAAAGTCGATTCAATAGAAATTTGTTAATTTACGATGCGCCGTTCGTAAAACTCATTTTCGACTAAGCGCGATCAATTTGTTGCCATAATTCCTTAGGAATGATTTTGTTTATTCGAAACCTTTATTTAGTTGTAAGTCAGACGACCGAAGCATCTAGTATCGTTTCGATCTGGTAGCTAAATATGGTTAAGTTTAAGGTATTCTTTTGATTTCTTTTATGTATGAAATCGGTGAAGTTTCGTAGCGAATGATTAAAAGGCTTTACTCCCATAATTATTTCTTAAGATGCTGGCGATCTATGTCGCCTAGAATAGAACATTTCACTTAAATAGTGCTTGACAGTATTGTACCTTCAAGAAATTTGATTTTTCTAGGGATATTTTAATGCATGACAATATTTTGTTTTAGTTATAAAGGTTTTTTTTGTAAAATTCTCAAAGTATTGCTTTTTACCTCCGCATTGTCTTGTAGTGGTAAATACAATAAAAAGTTGAAAGTAGAAGGAGCAGTATTCACCTCAATCCTTTCATTTGTGATGCATGATTCAAACAATTTTGTCCAATTGATGATATTATTTTAAAAGAAAGTTTTGCACCATTATTTAAACTTATTTTAGTACATATATAATAATTGAAGTTCATTTTATGTCTTGGCTATGGCCTATGTATGGGTGGTGTTGAGCATTGATCAGTCTAGAAAGTATCAATTTTGTGTAATTATTTTATAATATAGAGATGGGGAAATTAAAGTAGTATTTGAATTATGAAGATCAGTTTGAAGAAACTTGATATAATTTGATTCACTATCTTAACTTTTGATTATTTTATTAGTTAATTGAGATGTTTAGTTATTTAGACACTAGTCGAAATGTTTATCAAAGATTATGTATTTCATTAAGTAGCCAAATGATAATGGAGCTCAAAATAGTTATTAATGATCATAAAATACTTTATGCTAAAATTTGTAAATTTCTTGGGGAAATGAAAATTGTTTTTGTTCCGTGAAGCCCTTCACTCACTATTATCCAATTATCATCTAGTAGTGCTCTTCAACCTTTTGTTTTGCTTAATGTCCATTTGTTACTTTTGCGCGGGTAAAACTTCCCTAACGCCCACAAAAATTGAACTGATAGTAGTAAATCTGCCTATAAAAATTAAATTAATTGTAATTACCTTTAATTTAATGAGATTATTCAGCCTGATACTTGGAAACTTAAATGTTTGATTTTAGCAACAAATACAGGTTGCAATTCTTCTACCGCCTACATAAAAGCTCAAATCGCCTAAAAGTGCGTTACCGCCCAGGTTGATGAGCACTGATCTAGACAGTTCCACTTAATTGTTTTAGATTATAATAAAAGTAAATTTAGTCCCAATCTTTTCTATTTTCTAAATAATTCCCTTAACGATTGGCTCTTTTCGTGATTACGATATGGTGCAAGACAATCTTAGATATAGAAACCGACTTGGTGTCTTAGATTTTGTCCAAGCAGGTGTAGTCCTTTGACCTGCTCCCGAGTGATTATTAGTTTTGTAACTTTAATGTAGTTAGGGGCCAAATTAGTTCGTAATCTCGTAGGAATCCAGTAAATCTACCTTTTCAAGTCATCGGTTTAACATCCAATCTCTATCAACAAATTTTTTAAAATAATAATATTCTACGGAATTTCAACGTCAAACGTAAGAGAAAACAAATCTTAGCTCGAAGAATTCTTGGCATATTAGGAGCAAAGTTGGCCAATTAAACCTTTATGATTAGGAGTAACTTGTTCGTTTGAAAATGAACGAGATTCAACACTTTTCTAATTGTGGATTCAACATATAGACATTTATATTTTACTCGAAAGTCGGGCCTCATTTTTGTTATTGCATTGGTAGGATTTTATATGCTTGGTTCTCAATTATAATAAAATCAAGAATTGTCTTATTTCTTACCAATATTTAGGTTGGGCGCTGTTAATTATGCATATGTAACTGAATTAAGATTTATGGAGGTCTCACTATTAAATCGATAAAGAAGACTACATTAATTACATGTATCAACGAATTTAGTCGAATGTAAAATCATCAGATCGAATATATTTTTAGTTATATCAATTGTTAAAGATTTATACAAATTAAACACTGCATAGAGCCATAGACTAAACAAGATTAGATTTATTTATTTTGCTAAAGCTCCTCTGATACCTTACTTTAGAATTATAGAAACGTTGATTTATAATAAACTAAATGTGGAGAATATTTTTATGCTAAATAAATCACTCAAAAGATTGCAAAAATAATCTGAATGGGATTGATTCAGTCATTTTTATAATTAATTGGTTCATATTTACAGTAAAAGTAATATTTTTCTATAGTATATGATAAAGTGCCCACCTAAAACAAATATTAAATCCTTATTAAGTTCTTTAATAACTTATCCCGTATAAAATTCAGTTTCTTTTAACTTCCTTGATTTTAAGTTCTACACATTTTCTACATGGTAACTTGTCACTCTTATTTTCAATCTGGATTACAACAAAGTTATGTAACTCCAAGTAAAAACATTTAAGAGTCTGTTCGCATTTTCTTTCTAAAACGTTTGTTTTAATATAATTTCTGACATTTCTATACCTAAAGCCACAATATATTTTTTGTTAAAATAACCAGCATAAATAAGTTTTCATTCGTGATTGGCACGTTCTACAGGCCACCCAATTGAAAGGTCTCTACATTCAATATATATCTGGATAGAATACTTATATTATCATTATATATTGCCAATAATATACACATAACAAACCTAAAATATGCTTTAGATATTGTGTAGGTCTTTCATTTATCAATGTTATTAATTGACCTCTTACTGATATACATTACAGAAATTTTGACTTTCAAACTTATATTTAATTCTTCTGAAAATGGACTGCTGAAGTTACATATTGGTATAATTAAAAAACCTATACCAAGAAAATAAAACAATTTATTCCCTAATTGTAATTATACCAAACTTATTTTGTTAGCCCTAAATATAAAACAAGTTCTCATTGTTACTTTTGTTTATGTAAAACTTTATTTTATATAATAACCAAGTATTACTTCATAATTGTAGAACGTCTTTGGAAATGCGCTTATCAAAGCAAGTGGTGATTAGTCGACAGCGTGCTTCACTCTGCATGTTGAAAGTCAGGTGTTCGAGCCTCTCTGAGACAATTCTCATTGGTTAGAAAGTACACGCCCCCAGGTCTTGTATAGATATCAAAAAATTACCTCGGATGTTCTGTAAAACTCACCAAAAAAAATGAAATTGTTGAGTTTTTAATATTTATTTCTTGAAATGCATTCTACGTGCATATACTTCTCTCGTGTTGGGTGAAGATTCTGGTTGGTATACCACCACAATCTTTTGTTTCGATAATAAGGTGAAGAGAGTTTTTAAAGAGTTAATGAAAGAAGTCTAGGAACTATTATACTAAGAGCTGGCATTTTGGAACGTCTCGAGATTTCAAACTTGGATGGTAGGTTTCGATCGAAAGTAGTTGGTTTGTTTTTGAATTTAAACCCTTTGCATATGGGTTATTTCTCTGTAATCTTGTATGAAGAATTATTTGAAGGAGGATAATTTTCCGGCATCGTGGAAGAATTTATCTAACCATCCTCCTAGTCTTCCAACCTAAACGAGGTAGAGTTGACTCTGGAGTGTCCTCAGAGAACATCTGGGGTGGTAACTTTTATCAATGCAAACTTTATTCATAGTTTAGAGAAGCATAAAACTGGATGCCAATAGTGAAAATAATACGATGAATGTGACTAGGCACAAGATAGGTCATACTTGATGAAATAGGCAATCTTACCGTTAATCTCCCTTGACGCGTAGTATCCGTCTATCTTAGAGAGGCCAACAAACATAGCATCAAGTGTGTCAATCTTTTTCGGAAATCCAACCCTTGCAAAGTTGGGGTCCCTCAGGGTAGGTTACTAGATCCATTATTTTATTTTATATATGAATGATATAAAATATTTGCTAAACGAATGTTGTCTTCTTCGTAAATTTATAACTTCTAATAAAGACGAAAATATGAATAATATAGATACTATTACAAAATAATGAAAATCCTAAAACTTGTTAATTTACATACAGTAAAAATTTGAATTTATACAAAAGGTTCTGCATGAGAATCACGCTACATTTATTTCAGATATTCTTGATCACGTGAAACCCAAATGACTATCAAATTCCATTTCCTAAGATGAAATCTAATATATAGAATTTGCGAATGGAATCCCTTTTTATAGGACTTAAAAATTCGCATATGTTTGGAAGGTTAAAATTAGTATTTAAGCAGCATATTAAATTCATATTGATTGTAAAACCTAGGTTAATAATATTGTATGCCCGATGTGTCCTTGTTACTCCCTAAGAGCTTGACACTTTATATTGAAACTAAGTTCAAACGCGATTATTGTTTAATTTGATTAGTGTTACTATCTTGTCAATATCCCAATGTCTTAATTATTTCGTGTCTCTACATTTATATCAATAAAGATTTCATTTTCAATGCAGAAATAAGTTTGTTAAATGTTTACATCATAATTTTGTAATGTTAAAATCTGGAGATAAAAAGACTGCATGTGATTAAATTATATATTAAGTCTAGTTGATAAAAAGCTACAAAATAAATAAGACTAAATTTTCAATTTTACGCATCGTCTTCATCAGAATGTAGATTATTGCCATCTTGGTTTCTAATCAACATATAGTTATCCATATCGATGGATCGGCAATTATTTATAGCGTACCGAAGTTTGTCGGCCATTACTGATTGACTAGAATAGGGCGGAAGACGCAGCTGGAAGAAGCAGGTCTGGGCCGTTGGTAAACCATCCATAGGGCGGTCTACTTTCATAACCTGTAAAATAGAATTTGTGTAAATTAGATCAATTTTTCTCTACAAGATTATTTATTTCTACAAATTTACATATAAAATTATTAATAGTACAGGAGTCAACTGTAGGAATATTATACATTAAGATATTAATTGTAACGAATGTCACCTGAAATCTTTGGGAAAGGTCCGCTAGATTAGCGGGTAAACGAGATCGTCCCGACACAAATCTCACGAATAGGATTCGTTCATTGGGAGTGAAATCCTCTAACACATTCCACAACCATATCACAATCGAGTCACTCTCATCTAATTCACGATATCTGCAGGACAATTAGAAAATTTTAAATACAGTACTAAATCTCTAGTTTTTTATTGTAATTTAAAAAAGTATCGAAATGACCACCCACCTGACTACTTTCTTTAGAGTGGCGACGGATATATGCGGAAGACCGCAAACTAATTGCTCCAAGTGAGATGCTGTCATTAAAGATAGAAGAGGAACAGGCACGATCCAAGCCATTCCCTCCCTAACTGCACCAACCTGAAATCAAATAATAATGTCACGTAAAGAACAATGTAGAAAAATTTGACAAAAACTGTACAATTTATATTGATAGCGTTACCTGCGAATTAAACTGTTGAAGTCGATACTGGATAGTTCTCATTACATATTCATTTCTATTGGCAAAATTAAGAGGGACTGCTCGACCTCCAGGTACAACAGGCACACGATCTCCGGTCCAACTGACACATTCGAAGTTCTCCAAAGGAATCGCCTGACAAACATTAAGACAATCTAGTTTACTTTTCTCCATATTATTACGGAATACTTTTCTATAGGCAGATTTCCGTCGATCGAGAAAAAACATGAATATAATACGATACCTCGTGGAAATTTTGTTCATTGATTCCTGCCATTTGAATGTCTCTGATAGCTCTTAAACTTTGCATGTACTCAATATCAACCTTGAAATAATGATAAGTGTAGTGATTATATATATATATACACTTAAGATTATCATTCACATTCTCGAAGGGATATATAATATATGTTTTACGTATAAATCTTTAATCATTACTTGATAAATGAAAAATATTTATTGACATAAAAAATATTGATAAAATAATATTATTATATATATATATAAATTGTATATTACTATTAATAAAGTTGTTCAACTAACAAGATGCGTTATATATATATATCTAATTATCTATATATGCCTGTGAACCACATTCACCCCATCTAATCATTACATAAGTCAATTATAATTAAAAGATGGGACTGTAATTTACTTGTTTTAAATACAATGAGATTTATTATGAGACTGACCTCCTCTAAATCGGAAGAAGTTGGAGCTATTCCCGTCAGTAACTTCCAAACAAGCGGCGCTAGAGGAAGAGCCAAAGGTTTCTTCGTTCGTATCGCGATTCCGAAAAGAATTCCTACAATAACAAAAAGTCCTTATTTTAACTTTTCCAACAACGACACAATTCCAATTCATGAGGCGTATTTTCGTGTGCTCTATATAAACCATCTGTATCGGAATAATATTATTCACCAATAAGATGTCTTCAATTTCTGATGAACACCAATAGGAATCGGTTATATAGAGTACTCAAAAATCCACCAATAGTAATCGAGGTACCTAAAAATTTAAACCAATTGAGATGAAGTGGTTGCGAGAGATCAGGATTGAGAAGGAATTTATCTCTGTTATTGCCGACATCTGCGATAGCATTGGGGGTGAGAATCAGAAGAGGAACTTCTCCAGTCACCAATTCGTGGCACATCTCAGTTATCGTGTCATCAAAAACGCCACCTGCATCGTCAGCGCCTTCACCCAATAATTTTACCTAAAATATTAATTCAATTATATACCGTACTATTAATCTCTCATTTCTTTTTGAAAGGAATTACTTTCTAATTTTTTTCGAAAGGGATTAAAACTTATTAATAAATTTAGAAGGGACACAATTTCAAAATTTACATTTTCGAAGAGAACGAATGTATTTCCATAAAGGCAAAACGAAAATAAACAAAGTTAAAATATTCATTTAAAACAAGTATTTTTAATCAAATGCTCGAATTCAAATATTCTTTAATAAAGATTCTTGTGTAATAAAGAGGTATCGATGTATTTTATCAAAAGAAAATTAGTTCTTACCTTCCAAGCTCTAGAAGGTAATCTTAATTCAGCAGCCTTCAATTTGACAACCTGTTTTGCTACTTGTACAAAGATGGGTTTGGTTGAGATGCCTTTAGTTGATAGTCTTTTCACAGTAACCTGCGGACCATAATTTCGTCCTTGGACCATTGTTCTTCCCAAAGCTCGGACCAAAGGAAGAGTATAAACACGAGAAGATACCATATTCCTTATAGATGGGGCTGTGATCGATTGAAATGTGTCTAATTTAGTGGAACACAAGGGAATTAGTTTCCACGAAGCATAAAGAAGATCGCTGAAGTGATGAAGAAGACTTAGTCTGGTGCACAGAGCGACGGGGCTAATATCATTCAGTTGGGGATACTGAGGAGGAATGACTGCGGGGACACCTAACTGAACGGAACCGCAATTGGATAAGGGAGGAGAAGTCCAAGCGGCGCTGTGACTTCTGCCTGCAGTGATTTGTTTGATTCCTCTGTTCGAGAGCGTCCAGATTAATTGCGGTTCGCGAACTGCCGCAGAATGTCCCAGTCCTAACTGTCCATCGCTGTTCATTCCCCAACCCCAGACGTCGCCAGTTGATGACAAGGCCAACGTGTGTTCAGAACCGACAGCAATGTCATAAATATTGTGACTGGCCAAAGCTGGCACTTGTTGAGGGCGATTGTGGCCCCTACTTCTGGCTTCAGGTTGTCCAATGAGGCGATCTATGCCACAAGTGTACACCTTGCCGTCTTTGGTAAGAAACACGGTAAATTGAGTGCCGCAACAAACCTTCTTTAAACCAATGCCACATACAGTGTCTACAGTTTGAGGAGTAAGTTTCGAGGAGGAGTTACCGAGACCGAGTTTTCCGTAATCGCCGTCACCGAAGGTCCAAACCAAATTTCCATCTGTAGATACACATATGGTGTGGTTAAGTCCGCACGAGACTCGACCGATACGATAGGTGTCCAGGGACGCTACCTTCTCAGGTAGCTTCTTGTTGGCAGTTGAACCCAAACCGAGACGTCCATAATCACCATTACCGAAGGTGAATAGTTTTCCTTCGGCAGTTACGACTGCAGAATGTTTGAAACCGCAAGCAACTTGGACTACTTCGATGCCTTGGAAAGTCTCGATTTGACGAGGGCGTCTTTGTCGATCTGAATTTCCGTGACCTAATTTTCCATAATCACCTGCAATGAAGTTGGCGTTTATGTTGTTTCAATATCGTGTGATTAAAATGAACACCAAAGAATAATAATAATTCTACTTACCGTCACCCCATGAAAATACTTCACCACTGTCAGCTACAGCCAAACTATGACCATCAGAACCACATGATGTGGCTACTTGAGTGATCACAAAACCTATATAAAAAATAGGTGAGTGACATTTAATACAATAGAATATAATATAATTTTGCTACCTACAAATATTACAAAGAAATGAATCAAATTATTGTGATACCTTGAAGAGTCGATATAATCGTTGGTGTGTGTAGATCGTCCGAATTACCCTGGCCCAGTCTACCATAACTACCTTCTCCACATGCCAACACAGCTCCGTTGGACGTCACCACAAATGTACAGTTTTGACCACACACAATTTGTTGGGAAGAGCACATCGATTCCGTTAAGAAAGGTAACAGATTAGACCGCCCTACAAAATTATAAATTTCAAGGTGAACTTTTAATACAAATTATAGAATGAAGTAGAATATTAATAAAATAAATCCTTACCTGACTCAGCAAGTTGTCCATGTCTGCCGCTGCCCCACATGTAGACCATGCATCGTCCTCCTACTTGCCAATCACTCGGATTCAACGTCGCCCAAGACATAAGAGCTGCGTCTTGCTCCACGCTCCACTGGGTCTGATCTAGACAAGCTTCATCTTCAGGTTTATCTAAGGAAGTCATGAAATATATATCATTTTTTTATAGACATTTTTAAAATTTGCCTACGAATGATAACTTGATAAGCTAAAAATACAAAAATTGCGAGGAATTTGATTAATCATAAATATGAACATAATTTTAATGAGTTGCCTTAAGATAATTAATCTTTTTTGTTATACATATTGATTCAATGTAAAGATATTTTTAAAAATAAAGTAGGGTAGGTACCGTAATTAAATTTAAATATATTTATTTCTTGATACGGTACCAATTCACAGAATGGTAAATTAATTACCACGTATATTAACGGCACTATTACAAGTCCTTCGTTATTTTCTAAGTCTTCCAACTAATTCATAGAGAATTATAGGTCAGTGTGTCTCGTACGCTTAGGTTGGTTTAATTAGTACCGGTAGTTAAAATGTAAAACATTCACTTTATATTTCAGTACCATTAGAAATATTGGATCACATCAAGAAAAAGGCCCCCCCCAATGAAAGGTGGTTCTGTTAGGTTTGGGGGACTTGATCTGAAGTATCATTCTTCTATATAAACATAATCAATCTAATTTAAAAATATAGATTTTTGATGGATTGAGAATTAGATACCGTATACAAATGATTTAAAGTACCGGTAGTGAGATTAGTATATTAGGATATTAAATTTGCACTCAAGAGATTTGTTCTCTGCAATGTTCTTACCACTATTTTTAATATGACGCAGAACAAAACTAGCAGGAAGTTCAGTTCTCTTGTGTAGACTTTCGGCAGTTCTTACAGCCATGCAAAGAGTATTCAACCAGTTCCATTCCATAACTAAAGTAAAATTTAATATAAAATTAAGAAAATTTTGGATACAAAATAATAAATTAAAACAAATATATAACGAAAATAATGACACCCATAATTAACAACTAAGAAAACACTCGTGAAATAACACTAGAAGAATACACATTACCTGGTTCAGGTTTAAGCACGTGTAGAGGCGATGGCTGGTAACAGAGCAGAGAATCCACATTCAAGAGGAGACTTAAAGCGCACAAATGCTGCAAATATCGACTGTGAACTAATTGTTGACCACTAGACACTGTAATAATAAATACAATTTATAAATTAACCAACTTCCAGCATATTAATCAAGTCTTAAGAGGTTAATTCAAGATAAAGACTCAATGTTATTACGATTAATTTAACACTTTGATGCCTGAATTTTGACAAAAGAAAAAAATCCCCAGACCTTATATTACAACTAGAGGTGCACCGATATATCGGTATCGGTGGTATCGGCCTATATTTGTGGTATCGGTATCGGTATCG
>JAJNBT010213717.1:0-11584 GCA_028455955.1 Notopais sp. p TS-2021 | reverse complement strand
AAACGAAGTATCGGGAATCGGTCTATATTAATGCCGAATCCGATTCCGAACCCATAAATATAGGCCGATGAGGCCGATTCCGATGTATCGGAACATCTCTATAGTCCCTATTACTTAACTACTTTAGACGAATCAAAATCGCTAAGTACCGGTATATTTAAATAAAAACCTGAAGTGCTTCCATTATATATTTTCTGCATGATCAGATTATTGTATTAAACTAGTAGATAAATCAGAAAATATTTTGGTTGAAAAATTGATTGTAATATTTTTACCTTAAATGTTTGACAGGTTAATGATTAATTTGTTGTCCTTTGCTATTTCAGTTGGCGATATCAACAAGCATTTGTCACGCTACAGCAGTCACTGCCCGCACTTCTAAAGCGTTTTCAAATCAGAATTCAATGAAAACGTGCAATTGTACTCAACTATTTTTAGAAGCGTTGGAGGTATTCATTTCTTGCCTTAATGTAAGTACTACCGTACGGAATGCCAATCCGGCCATCGTCTTTAGATAAATAATTTTCTAATTACGGGTGTAATTGTTATATTTCTCAACTGGTATTGAATTATGATAGGTTGGTATTGAGAGAGAGATTATTGGCTCCGGTTTGCGCCAATTGATGCATCGCATGGTGGTGTGTCTGGACAGTGCCAGCATGATTCCAATTCTACCAGTGGCTTCTCAAGCTCTTCTACACACGCCTTCTACCACAGCACTTTCTGAATATTTGCCTCTGATCAATCAAATTATATCAAAATATAAAGTACGTATTTTGATTTTAATGCAATTATACCGGTATTTAATACTCTGAATCAAAGAAGATCATTTTTATTTAAATTTTTTAAATGCAGAAAGACATCAGTCAGTTTTTAAAGGAGCTTTTCGCTCCTTTGGTATCTGCCATCTTCTCCGCTGTGACGAAAGAAATCGAAGAAAATGACGAGGAGGAGGTGCGACTAAGGAAAGCTCTTCAGCGTAGTTATTATCTGTTTCTTACCACGATCATTTCTTATGGTCTCATAGATCTGTTAAGGATACAGGATCAAGCTCTCCTTAACCAAGTAATGCAACACTCAAATATATTACTGTGTTTGATTTCTGTCGTTTATAAAACATTAAATTATTGAAAATAATTCTAAGTATTAACTGAAGTAATTCCTCTGTAGGTTCTATTGTCCATTGTCCAAGGAGCGATAGAGTTTATTGATCCCGTGGCCCAGAAAAATTGTTTCCTGATTTTGCGGCGACTTACGGAAGCGTGGGGAAGTAAAGACGAAGGACCACCGCAATTTATTGAGTTCTTATATTCTCACGTAAGTATTTTTCCATTACAATTAATAGTTATTGTAATTTAATACATTTTTGAGCTTTGAATGGACTTATGTTTAATTACAGGTGATTCCGGCATGTTTCATGGCTCCACTTAAGACAACTTTTGACCTGAATGATGCTCAGACGATTCTAGCTCTTCACGAATCTGCCATGTGTCTTCAGGCAATTTATAACATGCGAGGTGAAGAAACTTTGCATTTCCTTCGAACCGACTATCTCCCTAAGATGGAACTTTCTCCACAATTAATCACAGAATTCTGTCAAGTTCTTATAGCGGATGCGAAACTTTTTAGGAATTACAGCAAAATATTTTTCCAACGTGCCAAGTCGTGAACTTAGTGAAATAATACAACTTTTGCCTGTATTTCTTAATAGATACAAGGAAGGTTCGTTCGAATGGTTACTTATATCGAACCAACTTTCCTTGTTGACAGAGACGAATATAACTATTTTTGTACGACATGAGTTTGCTCCTGTCGGAATTGTACAATAAGCCACATCTTGCTACTTCGCATCCTGTGTTATTTACTGCAGCAGATCATAGGTTGGGTCTCTCGATTACCTCGATAATTAAAAGTAACTGATAGTTATAAATTCGTACAAAATTATATAAAATAGTTTGTACGAGGTTCGGGAGATACCGGGACCACATAGTTGCTACTGACGGTTGAATAAAAAATTGTTTTATTTTGTTTTGCTCGTCTTTCCCGTACATTGTTCAATAATCCCAGTTTAGTTTGTTCTCTTGTCGCACACCACTACAGTTGATCATTGGTAGAATATGCCGCTAATGAATACTATACCGTATATTCAATTCAATTATATTGTTATTACTAACCTAACTTACAAATATATTGACAACATTGTTTCATGGACAATTGTTACTATACTGCTAGTCCAATTATGTTTTTAATTTCGTTGTAGTTTCTAAGTTCTTTGGCATTTTCAAACTCATGAAATAGGTTCAAGCCACGACAAACTCCTTATTATTATTCGTGTACGTATCCATGTTTGAAGCTTTGTTTTTATCTCTAAAGTCCAGTCTTTAATAATCCATTTAGCGATACTAGATCGTAATTGATATTTGCTAGAATGTTAGAATATCAGGGAGTAGTAAATCATATGGAGTCCTACTCTCGTTATAATGTTAATGATATTGTGAATTCGAATTATTTCGAGTAATGGTCATACCTGTATCATGGATCACGTCAGTAGTCCTAGAACAAGTTCGGGAACCTTCTCGTTCGTTAGTTATTCCACCTCAAGTACATAAATTTGGAAACTTAACCGTGTGTCGGAACGCATTGGTTTGTGCCTTGAAATGTTGATTCAATTGTGATACAAAGTTGGAATAATCTTTTTAATTTCTTAATCATATTTGCTAATGATTTTTTTATTTATTTTTTAATGATACGCAAATGGTAGCTTAAGTCTATTTTTTGAATGCCAGTAAGAATTGGTTAAATTATAAGACTACTAAAGGTGTAGTTTCCATAATGTAAAATTAATACGAATATAAAACACTTTTTCTATTACCGGTAATTCCATTTTATATATTGTTCGTTTATGTATATATTTAAAATAATAAATTAAGTTCTGATGAGAATGTTTCCTGCATACGATCGAACTGATGCAATTTTCATATTTTTACAGACTTCTGTTGATCGTTTGGCATGTACGATATCCTATATTGTTGTAACAATAAAATATTTGCAATTATGGTTCTTGTTGACTTAAATATTTGAGTTTGTAGTCAACTTATCATTGAACTTCATAAAAATGAATTAAAAAAATTTTTTGGCACGTATCTAGATTGTACGATTTTGAATTACAAAATAACCACTATATTAACGTTTGTTTTAATGTGGTCAATTACAATGCTTATATTAGGCGTTTCATGTAAAGCTCAAATGATATTGACGAAAGTAGAACCGGATTAATATCTGATCACTTTAATAGCATCGATGTCTGGTTAATTGCAGGAAAGTGATCATTTTCTAATATAAAATTTGCTCTCGATGAAACTGGTCATATGCAAGGCTGTAGTTTTTATAACTAATATGAATCCTAGTTTCAGTATTTTATAGATTTCTGATCTAGGCTTGAACCTATGATTAATGAATCATCAGGAATATATTGATTTTTGGAAGGTAATTCTCGTGATACAAAACTTAAGTGTGTATATCCCTTCAAACATTACCGGTGTACTCATAGGTCTTGTTAATCCAGTTTTTCATTTGTTACAGCCGAAATAAATCTTAATGGTAATTAAAACACTTGTTTTATTCCCAATTATATAATTTATCAAATCTATATGGCATAATAATGTAGATAATTGTACAGAGTAAAACTTAACATATTGAGCAAAATATATGTAATGCGTTTAATTAAAAACCGCAAAGAAAGTACGGCGTATTCTTAAAACTAGCAAAGTCACTAGAAAATCCCTTCAACTTCCTCAGTTTCAAGATTTAAGTCAATATCATAGAAACATGGTCTAGTTGGTAATCCGGGCATTGTGCTCATCTGAAATGAGCAAAATTGGCATCAATAATTTATTAAAAATTAAGTACTTAGAAATCATTATTTCAATTAACAGAATCTAGAGGGACGAAAAATATCCCACGTTTAAGCCGATACAAAGCACTGATTCAAGTTACAACCTATTTGTTTCCCTGTGCTTTATTAATGAAAGCACATCAAAATATTATATTTTCTAAAACTTATCAGAAAACTATTAACTACATTTCCTAGATTAGTTTAATTGATTGTTTTCTGATACGTTAAATTGTTTTCAATCATAAATCACTTTTACTTACCTGTTAAATGTGATCAAACCAATATGGACAGAAGTGAATATTAAATTGTAGACATCTACTCGGCTTAGTAAAAAGAATTGTTAACAAGCCAAGAATCCTTCACAAAACATTAATTTCTATATTGTTTTAATACAGATTAGTAGGAAGCAAAGACAATTCAGAACAAAAGTAATAAATGTACAAGATCCTGGAAGAGAACTCACCTTATTTTGGCAAGATCGTTCTCAATAAGTGAAGTCCTCGAGCCATAGCAGGAGGACGTAGCACCTGAACAAAAACTCCATTATAGACTCCTAACCATTGTCAGTCTAAAACTACCACAATTTTAATGTTTGTAATCTTAGACTGACCATACTACCAATGCAACATGAGATCTATAGAGACTATTCACACCACCTTATTCCCTTTCAAGACATATATAATTTATACTTTTGTTCTCGATCATTTAAAAACAAACGAATACCACTGATTATTAGTATGGATTTTCTAGGAGAGTCAATTATCTACTCAGGATTAAATCATCTCAACATGCGGAAACTACAGTACGGAAGGGTATATCTATCTGCATTACAAATAGCGAAGAGTAAAATATGCGTACATGATACACATTCTACAGAAGGAATGAATTACAATGCAAATTAATTTCGAAATACTTTTTCAACTCTGTAAATACCAATTGTTATTTAATAAGACTACGATATTCTACTAAATGGGAGTGGGAGGGGGACAAGAGGAAGTGTTTTTTTTGGGGTTTCATTCCACACGACAAATACAAACAAAAATTCAACCACCTTCATATACGAAGAGTACAAAAGTCTGAACTCTTACTAAGTTCCCAAAGATTTTGAAACAATATAATAAATGAAACTTGAACAATGGGAACATTATTTGCTAAAGACTTTTGAATCATTTGAAATGTTTCACTCTAAAGATATATTCAAGGCAGTAAGTACGAATATATACCAAACCAGCGTTACAGAAAATATCTGAAGAATTCGAACAATTAAGACTTACATTGCCGACAAGAGGGTACAAAAATCCAGCTCCTACTGAGGCTTTCACATCTCTGATGGGGATCATGAAGCCTTTCGGAGCTCCTTTTAATGTGGGATCAGAAGTAAAAGACAAATGCGTTTTCGCCATGCAAATTGGCAAGTTGCTGAAGCCCTGTAACACGCATTCCAAATGTTTAAAACCATTAATCATTAATATTTTAATTACTAATATATATATCTTTAATAGTTTACCTCCTTAAACAAATAACTGTTTCGCACCATTAAATGCAACTAAAATTGTTAAGTTACCTGTTTCCTGTACCGATCGAGTTTGATTTTAGCTTCGTCAGAAAGCGTAATATCATCAGCACCATAAATTCTCTGAGCGATTGATCTTATCTTGTCCTCAATTGAAGAATCCAACTCGTACAGAAAACTAGAAACGCAGAATACAACTTTTATGACGGGATAATTTTATTAATTTATAAACATATTTAGGCTAAGGGTAATATCATGTCTTTGAAGATAAAAAATAGATAAGACATTTTTTTAATCACAATCGTAAAAGAGTAATGATTCTGCCCGATGTTTTTAATTCAATGTTTCCTATTATCGGTTCTCTTTAATGATAAAGAAACACTAGGATGAGATTATAAAAATGTTAATTGAAACCAAGGTAAAAATCTACCTGAAGTTTGATGGTTCATTAGATGCCTGAAGAACAGCCCGCCCAAGATCGACGGCTCCTTGTCCCCCTTTGGCCCAATGATCACAGATGACTGCATCAAAAGCTCCGGCCGACATACAAAGGCCGCGTACTTTCTCCAATTCATTAATGGTGTCGGTTCTAGAATTATTAACGTTCAAATTTCAATCCATCAGTACGATAATTTATATATTAATTCTGTCCATAATTATATGAAACTTTGAGTAGAATGACTCACGAGAACGAGTTGATGGCGACAACGACGGGAATACCGAACATTTTGCCGTTTTCGATTTGTTTTTCTAGATTACAAAATCCTTTCTCCACCAGATCCAAATTTTCCTTTTTTGGAAATAAATAAATGATTCATTCTGTCCAATTCGTGAATATCACAAAACTGTTACAATAATTTGTGTTTCAGTTCATATAAAGTGTACGAACCTCAGTGTAAGCGGACGGTAGAGTCATTCCAGGAGTGACTATAGGTCCACCTCCGTGCATCTTGAGTGCTCTCACAGTCGCCACAAGCACAACAGCATTAGGAATCAATCCTGAATAGCGACATTTGATGTTGAAAAACTTTTCCATACCAATGTCAGCCCCGAATCCTGCTTCAGTCACTACAATTCCATCTTTACCTACCAACTATCAACCAGAAATATAATATTTTTCAACTATTGAATAATTTCAATACGATTTAAGAGAAAATAAAATCAATAATTTGACTTATGTCTAATATAATAATGTATTATATTAGAAAACTTATTTGTAATCTTTAGATTATTCTCTACGATATGTTTGATTTCTAAATACGGTAGGCCAATATTACGTAGCGATACAAAATAAGTGTTTGTATTGACCTTCAAGGCAATTTTATCTGCCAAAATGGATGAATTTCCATGCGCTATGTTGGCAAATGGTCCTGCGTGAACAAAAACTGGAGTTCCTTCGAGTGTCTGCATCAAATTGGGCTGAATTGCATCTTTCATTAGAACTGTGAGTGCTCCGCTTACACCCTTGGATAAAATATCACAAAATTAACATGAATTCTCAAGAATCAAAATATTTATCATTATTTGTTTTAAAACAGCAATACACTAATTAATATACACCTGTACCTATTTCAGGTTATGTTTATTCAACGTAGATGCCTATGAGCTAATTTTTCTACAAATATACAAAGAAACATTAAATAGTAATATTTCCTTACAAGATCTTCAGCAGTGACTGGTCTTCCTTTTTTATCGGAAGCAACTACCATGTTCCCTAATCGTTTCCTCATATCTTTGAGCGATGTTGTGAGTGCTAAGATGGCCATGATCTCACTGGCCACAGAGATGTCAAACTGACATTCCCTCGTGTTTCCTTTCTCCGTACTGCTTTGGCCAATTGTTATTTTACGCAGAAAACGGTCATTTGTATCCATAACTGGAAAAATGAACACAATAAAATATGGTTTTAATTTAACGGTGTAAAATAAACTTAATTCAGAATTAAAAACTAAATTATCACACGAACGATACGGTACCTCTCTGCCAAGTGATAGTGTCAGGATCAATATCTAACCGTACGAAACTTGTTATTTCTTCTTCAGACAGATCATTCGGATCGGACTTCTGGATTCCCAATCGGTTTAAACGATTTATCTGAGGGATTTAAAATGAAAATTTCTACAAACACAAAATTATATTATGGTAGGTACCAAACTAATTTATTTGAGGAAACAATAAGATCAAATCTTAAGAGTGCATATATATGATACACAGACATATATTTGAAATCAAACAAATTACATATATATACGTATATTACCGGTATATATATTATTAATCTATTTTAGCCCTATTTACAATGTCTGTACGGTATCTCTTTAATTAGTAGCTACACAATTTTAAATAATATTTCACTGAGTACGGTACATATATAGTAATAAGATATATGGTGACTGGACTATTCGTTCCTCATTATAAATTATATACTTGGTCCAAGAACAAAGATCTGGTTCACATTACACAGTACAGTATAAATAAATAAGGTGGACAATTTGTTACCGTACAGTTTTTTTTACTTTAATTTTCAAATAAATGTTACTAGGATGCCTGATAATTTGCAAACTTGGAGAGAGTTACTGACCTGAATTTGTGAAAATTCTCGCTTTCCTTTGATTGTTGGCACAAGACGGTTATAAAGTGCTCGATCAGTCTGAGTAGATTCGTGGAACATACGAGCATCAATCTGAGCTGCTAATAAATTATTAGCAGCTGATATAGCGTGAATATCTCCCGTCAAGTGGAGATTAAATTCGTCCATAGGAATAACTTGGGAATATCCACCTCCGGCAGCTCCTCCTAATTAGTACGAAATGATCGCTTTTAGTTATTATCAAGTGTTAATTGTGTTATTGCTAATAAAACAATAAAGTTATTATTTTCAACCCAGATGATGAGTTTTTTTTGTTGGATGCCAAGTTATAAGTTTAAATCGAGAATGATTAGATTAACGTAATTAAATAAAAACTTTGGAAAACTAAAAATAAGTTTCTGTAAAGTCTGTATTCTAGAGGTTAAATAAAAAGGAATTCAACCTTTAATGCCAAAAGTTGGTCCTTGTGAGGGTTGCCTGACACAAGCGAAGCCATTCTTGTTCAAGTGAGCGCCCAAGGCCTGTGCCAAACCAATGGTGGTAGTGCTCTTGCCTTCGCCCAAAGGAGTTGGAGTGATGCTGTAGCGATCAAAATAATAATAATAACGAGCTAATTAACGTTACACTGCAAGATACAATTTTAGTAAAGCCAAAAATAAGAAAGGAAAGCGATGCAATACAGTTTTATTTAAAAATAAAAAATAACGCATTCCTAATTAGAATTTCTACAAGCTCTTTGTAATTATCTGACATTGCAGACCAATAAGCACATTACTAGATTTCTATACCATTCTAGTGATTACTTCTATCCTGATTTTTGGGAATAATCTATTTCAGAAGCATTCATGTTGCAGTTTAAAATTAATGTTCGCATACACACAATTGCACCTATAAGGCAGGTGTAATTAATTCATACAAATGACCTTTGCTTAAATTTTTTAGCAGGGTTGCATGCAGGTTCATGTATTTCAATAAATCTGCATTTTCAAAATTTTGAGTGCACAATAAATACAGAATTAATACTATTGATAAACTTTGTTTTACACAATCACATTCAACAATATACCTGTATAAAGTTAGGATAAACGCAATAAAATCTCAACTCACCCAGCAACAACAACATATTTTCCATTTGATTGAGACTTAAGCCGATCAAGAACCGACAGGGAAACTTTGGCTTTCTTTTTTCCATAAAGATTTACTTCAGATTCTAACAGTCCAATTTCATGCGCTAGTTCAGCTACATCTTTCGGTATCTGGCTTCTGGCCACCTCGATGTCTCTATTGTTCATAGAAAAATACTATCACTTCTAATTAAAGTAATTAGTAGGTATTGTATATTGCATTAAAATAAATTATTATTCCAACTAATCAATGAAATTGATTTCTTACTTTGGCACTGGTGTCTTCAAATTCAATGAGTTATAATTCATATTCCACTGATCGACTCTCATATATCGTGTGGAATTTTTTGCTGATATCACTGTATTTTGCATCAACATTGCCACTGTCATAGGTCCAACACCACCAGGCACAGGAGTTATTGCAGAAGCCACCTGAAGATAATCTTATAGCTATTACATAGACTGAACAATATTTAAGATAGCGAATGAATTTCAGATTTCAATAAACAGTTACCAGTATATAGAATTGATTCAAGAACTACAATCATTACCTTAGAGACTTCATCATATGCCACATCACCAACTAAACGTTGGCCAGATTTTCTTGTCGCATCTTGAAAAAATAATAACACAAATCAAATATTAAGAATCTTCCAACAAATATTATTTGAATTAGTAGGAATTTTTCTCACCTGGAATAGAATTGATTCCACAGTCAATAACAACAGCTCCTGGTTTCACCCAAGAACCTTTCACAAATTGTGGCTTCCCAATTCCAACAACTAATATATCAGCATTTCTAACCTACAATAAATTAAACAGTCGTAAAATCTGTTCAAAACCCACATGGACAGAGAGGGTCTGGGGGATCTTTTAAATGGCCAGCTCAATTTGACTATTTTAATATGGTTAAGAAGACAAAAGTCACAAAGGACGAGGAGGGTCGAAAAAGGACTATAAATTACTGTATTAAAAAATATAAATAATTTTTAGATGATGATGATGTTATTTTAATCTAAAGCTAAAACATACGACTTGTTCAATATCAGCAGTCCGAGAGTGACAGGTGGTGACAGTAGCATGATGCCATTTTAGAAGTTCAGCCATAGGTGTACCAACAATTTTACTTCTTCCCAACACAACAGCATTGGCTCCTTGAATTTTAACGCCAGATCTTTAAGGGGAAAATCATTTGAGGTTCAAGTGGTGGTAATGGCGACCCCTACCTACGCTATGACGAGTGCAGGGGCCCATGCTTAAAAGGGGTCAACCCACATTCTCTTACACGCAGCCAGCAACCATCACAGGGTCATCCCAAAGGTCCTCCACGGTTAAGTCAGTTGGTATTTCGTTGCAGTCGAACAGGTGTCATGTGGTAGTTTCTTGCACAGTGGGCCAGTGTCGGAGAGGTAATTGTCATGATCAATTTTATTTAAGTAGGTCCGCAGTAATGGGAATCTACGCAAGTTTGCGTCTTATGTCTCTCGGGAAGAGTCTCTTCCCTTTTGTAGATATCCGGTGCAAGTCTTTACATGGCTTTGCGTAACAGGATAATTCGTCCCAGACGAGTTTGTCCCTGGATAATTTATTTTTGAAGAAATAAAGTCTCTGATCAAGTAAAAGTAAATTTAATGAGATTATTCATATCACATCAAACAGTCAAGAGAGAAACATCTCTCCTACAAAATGTCATTTCTAATTTATGGTCATTGATTGATGCATTAAAAACTATTCGATTAGGTTAGATTGATCAAAGACTATTTCTTCAAAAATAAATTATTCGGGGACAAATTATTCAGGGGACAAACTATCAGGGTACAAATTATCCAGTGGAAAATTATCTGGGACAAACTCATCTGGGACGAATTATCATGCCTTCATGTATTTGGACTATTGTTATGTGTATAGTCTTCAGTTTTGTTTCATGTACCGTAGCTACCTAGGGTATGGTTGTTGAGTGGTCAGTCTGGGAGACCAGACTGTACTGGCATATTCCAGCACTGGTCTGGTCACTACAGGTGAGACTCAAGATTGTTGTGTGTCATTGTCTAGAATTAGGCACAGTATTTCACTGTACTCTGCGGGGTCCGGAGTTACAATCTTCGTTGGGCAGTCCGATAATTGCTATCAGATGAGAAGGTAGTTATGTCGTCAGCGTAGGTGGATACTTCAACGTGTCTGGTGGAAGTGGTAAGTCGGATGTGAAGACATTGAAGAGAGTCGGGGACAGTACACCTCCTTGTGGAACACCGGTTTTAAATTGCTTTTTGTAAGAATTGACACAATCGTATTGGGTGAAAGCCTTTCTTCCTCTAATATAATTTGAAATGAATTTGACTACTAAGGTTAATAATAGAGGTGCACCGGTATATCGGTATCGGACAATATTTGTGGTATCGGCTTAAATATAGGCCGATATACCGATACTTAGTTTCTAATTTATATAGCAGAAAATGTAATGT
>JAJNBT010213055.1:0-13860 GCA_028455955.1 Notopais sp. p TS-2021 | reverse complement strand
GCCATTGCATTGGAATTCAAGTAGTGGAATTTCCTCAGAAGAACATTAAAAATGGAATAAAATTTATTTCCCGCTCGAATGATATCACTCTTGTTCAGCAAACCTTGATCAATGTTGGGAATGAAATCTTTTACTGATGCATCACGTGATAATTTCATGCATACAGATTTTTTAAGATTAAGACTGACATTTAATTCAGTTAATTTTTCATCAATACGGTTCAAAAGATGTTGAAGCGATTTATGATCTGTGACAAAATAACAATTTCATCAGCGTATACTACAATGTTCATGCTGATGTAGTTTAATTTCAACCAATTTTACAATTTTGATTCTCAGAGATAAGTTCGTCTATCTATATATAGAATGAAAAAATAGGGACTAAGAATTCCTCCCTGTCTAACTAACTGTGTTTTTAAGAACTATTTCTATAGCAAACATAAAGCACATTGTTTTACTGTGTTTTTTTTCAATATAAAGTAAATACTTGGAGAAAGATTACCTTTTTGGTGACATAGTATTTCAAATATCTTGCTAATGAATAATAATTTTGAATCTTCAAAAGAAAATGAATTCGTTTGCTAATTAAAACTAAATTTTAAACTAAATTTAATATTTTCTTAAGCTGTATAAAACACTTTCGTTATACGTTTCTCATGGCGATCCGTACATGAGATCCAAATATATAAATTAAACGTAATAATGAAAACAAAATTTCAGTATAAATGAACTATCTTCGTTAGTATTAAACTTAAGAAATTGTCCTTTAACGGTCGCATTCTGATCCAACCCAATGTTCTTTGTAGAAAAATATTGATTATTGGTCTTGAAACAAATAAACACTTCAAAACCTAATCCAATTAAGTTATAACAAAGGATTCCGATGATGAATTGCTTATTTAAATTCATGGTGGCTACTTTATATTTTATATATAAATATTTTTGAATCAAAACCGAGAATTCACTTTGAGCAGATTTCTTAATGATAATAATTTATTAAAATATATGACACTTAATTAATGTTTTTTTTCCAGATTATTATCGTTCACGTCTCCAATTTCAACTTTAATTTACTTTTTTAGTCGTATTGAAAGAGATGAAAAAAATAATACTGGGGTCAATGAAAAATGAACTGCGCGTATCATTTCGTACAGTAGAGTCGACGACACTTCATCCAAATATTAGATTTTAACGATTTTTTGTTAATACAATTATAATTATTAAAGTAAAATAAATACTTTTCAAGTAACTTTATCTAGACAAGGAAATTTATTTGAAATAATATGCATTGTTACTAATTATTTACTGATATCTGATATCTTCTGATATGCGAAATCTTCTGATAGATGATATCTTTTGATATTTGGTATCTACCAATATCTACTGATATCATTGTTCTTATAGCTGGATACGCATGAATTAACTTTTTTATATTGTTTTTACTAAAATATGTTCATTTACTCTATCTGTAAAAAAATATTTTTTTTCCCAGAAGATGAAATAAAAACCAAGATGTTCACGTCTTGTAGGGTTCTTCTTTTCATCCTAAATTAATATGATATATTATAAATAACTGTTTTATTCAGAGTATTTCATTAACTTAGAATCGTAACATAATATATTCTATAGCTATTAATATGCAAATAACACGCTTCGCTTCAGAATAGGAAAAATGTCAAAAGACATTATCTAAACAATAAAATTTTCTCTACTCTGCTATTCCTGAGTTGATGCTCACCTCAATGGCACTTTGGTTTCACAACTCTGGGTCCAATTTGACCATTCGTTTGATTAAAGTTAAGAGTTAACTCCTTTTCGAACTCTGTCACAACAACTCACATTTTCTCATCGAATGTTCGATTCTAAGTTACTTTAAAAAAGTGACAAAAAAAATGACGGGAAAATTAATCTAATGAAAAAATAACTTCGGTGACAATTCAAGAAACGACGAATAATTTGGCGACATGACAATTTAGCAACAGATAATTCGGCATCAATTGTCTGACACTGGATTTTCCTGTCGCCAAATTGTCCTTTCGCTGAATTGTTCCTGCACCGAATTAATCTCTGAATCTCGATAATGTATTTTTTCTTGTTAATTTCTTTTATGTTACATTTTGTATTATTTTAACTATTGTCTCCGCTCCTCTGAAAATATTTTAATGTATTTATATATTGAGATATATATATATTCAGTTTTGGGTCTTCCGTCAAAGTACTTTTTTTACGAATATTCCAGAACATCTCTGCGGTCATCTTTTGAAGTCCAAAATTAATCCCACTTTCATCTATGTATGTGTTCTGTAGTCGTGAATATCACAACAATACCTTTATTTAATATACATTTTAAATTGAAGACTTATAACCTAAATATATCTAAACATTAAACAAAACAAGTCAATAAACAAAGAAATGACAACTATTCACTACCACAACTCTTTATACATCACAATAAATCATATTTACTTGATCTTAATCTTATATCGATATACAATAGCTTTTAAATCATTGAAACAAAGTCAATCATCGCATAGAAGAATAGATCACATGAAAAAGATTTAATGAAAATTGCCGAATGATTTTTGATTGATATTGTGTCCCTAAAGAACATTATATAACAATTTCCTACATTTTCATCGCATAGCAATTTTTCGCGCCAAGTCTTCCGCTTCGAAAACTTATTCCATTATCAGGAATCCATTATCAAATACATATTTAATCATTTCATACCTCATTTTATAATATATATTTAAAATATATTGCATATAATTTGTTGCTAGCTGACAATCATATAAAACTATATATATATTAACTTTTATTATATTATTTATTATGAATAAAATATTCTATTTATTTTTATGTATTATCAGAAGAACAGATCTTAATTATTAATCAATATGGATTCTAAATACTGTAACTTATGTGGACAGTTCTTTATTATTAATAAAAATGGAAATATTTTTGGAGAAATTGAGGTGAATGTCGTCAATTGTGACAGGTTCGATTCGTTTATGTCAATTCGTCAACGCATAATTCGCCTACAACGTTTCGTCTACTAAAACAATTCGTTATTTTAAGTTAGATTAGATTACAGTACTTTAGGTAGACCAACTATCCTAGTTTACGAATTGGTGTGTGATGAATTGTCCTAATAGACGAATTAGTGTATGATGAATTGTCTTAGTAGACGAGTTGGTGTAGATGAATTGTATAATAGACGAATTGGTATATGACTAATTGTCATATTAGACGAATTATTGTATGATGAATTGTCCTAGTTGACGAATTGGTGTATGATGAATTGTTATAGTAGACGAATTGTTGTATGATGAATTGTCCCACTGCTAAATTGGTTGACAAATTGTCTTAGTAGGCGAATTGGTGTATAATAATTGTTCTAGTAGACGAATTGGTGTAGAATGATTATTCTAGTAGACGAATTGGTGTAGAATAATTGTTCTAGTAGACGAATTGGTGTAGAATGATTATTCTAGTAGACGAATTGATGTGAATGAATTGTCGATGTAGATTAATAGACTTCTTCCGTCTTGAATACCATATTTTTAATAGTACGGAATAATTCATGAGAGTAAATATTCATGGGCATTGCAATGAATTGATTTTGTACATTAAGATTCATTCATTCTTCATTTCTTATATTTCGTTTCCAAGCGACTATGATTGAAGAATGTAGCATAAATCCATTCATATATAATATATATTTTAAACTAATAATTATTTTAACTGCCTTTCAATATATTATAAATCAATTGATAATTATTCATATTATTTGATTTATGTTCAGACAAATCTATATATTCACATAAGACAAAATATTACATTTTTTTATTAATTAGACAATTTGAACGTGATGTGAATTTACTTTTGTCTAATTTGAAGTAATTTCAAGTGTTCATATTTATAGTTTCCGTATATTTAAGCTTAAATATTGTCTATGAGACAAAATAATAGAAAATATTTTGTCTAATTAACATGTATTTGCGTTCATGTTTACCTCATTTCGATGTAATCTTAATTAAAATAAAAGTTTCATGGTGTTATGATTGTTTAATACAGTGATGATATTTAACATGAGTGTGTAGATTCACCGATATCTTTGGAGAATGAACATATTTTCCTAATGTCATAAGTCTTAGTTTCTGTCTAATTATTTTCATCTGGGCGATATTTCAACAAATTTCAACGTAATTTTCAATAAGCAAGTAAATGCTCGGCTTAGAAAGAACATTGGGAATTAAAACTAAATTAAAAACGCCATCTTGCAATAAATCTTTAAATAATGGTTCTCTATTTCATTATTATGACCCAGCCAATCACGTCCGTTTAAATCGTTTTTTATGAATGACGTCACAATATATATGGCAGTCATTGTTCCTCTCATAAATCATACAATTGTATAGATGGCAATAACAATAATACATCAATTGTTCCCAATAATCACGAGTTATACAGAATTGTAAGCCATAAATGTTACTATCGAGTTATTTATATTTCGTTAAATAAATACATTTTTGACCTTATTTGAAAGAATATGAAAAGTAATATTTTTCATACTAATCACAATCAAAATCAATGAATCAAATATTAAGTATTATACTTTAGATAAATTATGTATAATAAACACTCTCTATATATACTAGTATTGATTACTATCGCGTGCAAATAATAAAATAAAGTGCAGGCTTAAAAAATACTGTGTGATTTATTATTAAGAACTGCAATAATACAGTAATTAAGAGTATTTATTAGTTTCTTTTCATAGCTTAATATGATTAATGTTCTGATTTAAAGTTCTGGAATATATTGATATATAATAATTCTTCATTATTAATAGACTTCAAAATGCATTGACAGAAATAAAATAATACTTTAAATATGTGATAGACACTTAGATACTGAAATTTATTTCCCATTAATATTCTAAATGATTTTCTATTTAACTACCATTGTATATCATGGTACGGTTGGGAATTATTCTAGTTTAAATATATTACAGTATATATTAATGGAACTAAATATATAGATAATATTTTATTGGCTACGAAGCATTTTATTGGTTGAAAAAAATAATGCTAAAAGAACAAAAATTACTTTTGCTTTAATTTACTGGAACCTTCAAGGTCACACAAAATGTACATTTAAAAACCTTTTAATCTTGTATTTATCACTATTTCTTCTCATAAATATGTAATATTCCGTTTTGTATATACAGACAATAAATGATTTGCTATTTAATTTAAACATGAAAGTTTATAAGACTCACTATAAACATATACATTTTATACAGTATGATAAAATAAAAATAAAATGATTGGTAAAAAATACTTTACAATAAATGTACTAAATATTGATCACATTGCAAAAGATATGGGGGTGTTCCAGAAAGAATGGTGCATAAAGATACATATTAATATTTATTTTTGTACGTTGTTTATGGAACACTCGTAATCAGTTATATATACAATGCATTTATACTTTTTCAAGACCTTGAATATTTTTAATTGTTCTTGGGAAAAATCGTTGTCCCGTTGTCATAAATAATTTTTTTAGTCAATCCATGCAAGTTAAAGAATAATAGACCTTTTGTGTCTACTCCATTAAGCTTATAATAGTTTAATATATCGAAGAAACTTGAAATTATATAAAGTAACTATAAATCAAATAATATTCACTAAAATATTTATATACATTTTTCTTATTTACATTTACTTAATCTTGATTTGTGATCATTTGACGGTTTAATAATATATTTGTATGAATAATATATATATATTTTATAATATTTTTTAAAAATGTGACAAATATCGCTTTTTGCTTCGGGATGAAATTTTCATTACACATGAGCACAACACTACATCAATAAATCAATAAATAATTTCAGAATGCCTCTTCCTAGGTTAAATATTTATAAACAATCTTGTCAATAATGGTCTTACGTTCTGGAACAGACTCACTGACCAGATCAAAGAGGCCTGTAGCTTAGTAAGTTTTAGAAATATACTGTATGTATACACTTATTGTAGTATTGTTACCACTCAGTTGTAGTGGTTATTGCAATAACCACTTATATTGTAGGCACACACTTTTTGCATATAATTATATATTTGTAGCTAATAAACAAATAAATTAGTTAATAGTAAAATAATTCAAAAATGAAATTTTGAGAAAACTTTTTCTAATCGAAAATAAATATATAAATTTGATTTATCCGAAATTTTGTGCATCATTTCAAAAAAGAACTACATGAAGTATAAATTAAATTCAAAATCTAGGGAATACATTTATTCGAGTTCCAATTAAACTATCTGAACAGCGAGATATTGTATTTCAAAAATAATTTTCATAAAAACTAAGTCAAGAATATCTAATATTGAATTACCTCTTGAGTGAATATTTTGCAGGAAAAAAGAAACTGTTTCGATCTTTATGTGTAATTTGATACTGACGAAGAAACTATATATTTTTGCATTCAGGTCATCTTCCATCACGAATAGAAAGCTATTTCGAAAGCTGGTGTATGTGAATATGCTTATTAGAAACAAGAGAAATGTGTTCTAAATCCTTAACTGACGGGCTATTGGTTTAAATTTGGTCTGAAATCTAGCGAGACCGTCTTTCGTTTGAGACGGAAATGCCGACCGTTTTCAAACGCTAAGCCTATCGCTAAGATCACCCAGAATTGTGTGTTGTTTTTCTCATTCCTCTCTAAACCACAGTGGAGCTTATGCAAATCTTGATAAGCGAATGTTACGGAATTAAGGGAACAATGACAGTTTATTTCCGAGCGGGATCGTTTCCTATCGTTCGCGTTAATGGACCTAATTTAAAACCAACTCTTATTTTCGGAAAAGGTTATTTCTGTCACTTTTGGAGCGAAATTCAATCGATTTTAGGTTTTATCTTCATGCAGATTAATGTAAGTAACAGCCCATCGAACGTTGGTTAGACCAATCTTTATCTTGAGATAGTCAACGTCGTAGCTTAACAAAAATACAGTAAATCCAAGTCATGTTGACGCGCGGTTCAAATTTATTTATTTACTGTTACAAATTTACATACAAAATTCGATTTACAGCACATGAGTCAAGTACAGGATATAACATAGTAAGGTACTTTTATTATATGTACTACAGTAAACAAAGTATTCTACCATACCCTAGAATATGGTAGGGTATAAGAATATAATAGAAGTAATTATGTAAATCTGAATGGAAACATGCAACAGTAATTAATCAATCTCAACAGATATATATATATTTATATATATTTCCTGCAGGCGTGATCAATAGTAGTTTCAGTCTCTTCTCGACGCACTACTGCAGAAATAGTCTTCTAGCTATATGCGAAAGTACAAATATAGTCTTATATTTTAATTCAGAGGAAATACTAGATAATATTAATTACTAATGGGTCGGATATCCCATTAATTTAATTTATTTTACACATATAATTAGGTAGTTGCAAAACCTACGGAGAAATTAATAATTACATGTTTGGAAAAGTAAATTAGAATTTAACTCGTGGGTATTAACTGACCTTTTTATGTACATTTGCATTACAAATATTGTAAACTAATCTATTACTTTTCACCATAATTATAAATGTGACTACTTTAAAATAAATTCATAAGTTTGACGTCATTCAATTAAAATTTAGAAATTTGATGTTTTAAATAAATATAGAAATGTGACTTTCGTAATACGATTCCCATAGAAAGTTTTAAAATAAGTCCATGTATTGGTTGCAAACATGGACTTATTTTAGTCTGAAAGTCTAATTAAATAAGCAGCGGAATAACTTTTAAAATTATATTTCGAAGTTGTCAATTGAGTAGAAGAGTTCTTGTGCATTAAAAAGTTACCTGTAAACACGTTCGCAGTTATTAGACTTAATTTAATTACCGGCAAACTCGAAAGGCGGTTTAAAATTAAACTTTTGAACCGTCAACTTCGTCTGTATTTCATTTCTATTCCTTTATAATTCAATTAAATGTTCCGGATCTTCTCATACTTTGGATCAAATTGGATACCTATATTATAACTATACTTTATCCATATGAACAAATAAAGACACCTATCTGCAGTGATGTACTAAATGTAGATATATCTTTTATCCTGTGTGGTCAACAATAGTGGGTTGACAATAGGTTGTCGCTTTAAGATTACCAAAGAAAGCAACAAAATTTCACATGCACGTCTACAAAATGTGAAATTATCAATAATGCGTGGGTTTTGTGGGTTTTTCAGATCATCTCAGCGGTATTTTTTTGAAGTCTATTTTGGATTATATCACAACCGGGGGCGTGCTCCCTAAACATGTAGATTTATTTGAAAGTCTAGGATAAAGACTTTCATTGAGGCTCGAACTGCCGTCCCGTCGGTTCAGAGAGCAGCACGCAACACTCTGAATCAACTATAATTGAACACATTAGTTGCATTTTCGTGTCAACTATAAAAACGATCTGGATCGAAATAGATTTGTCAAAAATATTATCCACCAATAGAAAACCTTCAACCACTGATAAACACCAATCAGAGACGATTTTCTAAATAGGTCTAATGTGTTATTATACAACATGATATTGTACAGCAATTCAGTAAGTAGTCAACCAACAAGAGTTTAATTAAGGATACTCATTCTCTACATTCATATTTTCATAATTCGAAATCTGTAAATAAACTACAAATGAAGACCAATTATGAAAATAAATATTCCAAATGTTAATTTTAATAGTTTTCACAGAAATCATTTTAAACATTCATGGTGAAAGAAATTTAATTCCATACGTGAATTGTAAAATATAATACTAATTGGTTGAAATATTTAATGATCACTTAATGTTCTTGAGGATATTTAAAATTAATATTTACATGCACTCAAATTGATGAACATAATTGGCCAATCAGATTTCTCGGTTTTTAAATAAAATTACAAACGTAATTCTAATTGGTTGTCATTCAAAGATATAGATTCTACGGTTTTATTCGGTATAAAAATCTAAATTTTATATGATTACGTTGTAAAATATTAATCATAATGTTACGAATAGCTCTATAATCTAATTTATTTGATAATAAACATATATTTTAATATGTTTATGTTAGTAAGCGTCTATTTTATTTCATAATAACAAGATTTGCATACTAGCCATTATAATAATTAATGAAGGATTCATTCAAGTTTATAAAATGAACACCTAAACTAACTAACCAAACCTAGTCAAAACTAGCCTAACCTAGTCAAAATTAGCCTAACCTAACATAACGACTGCTCTTATAGGGACATGCACCCTTATATCACCCATGTAATTGCAATTCGTTAAATATAATATATATTCCAGATATAGGGTCCTGTATTAATTATATTTATAATTTATGGTTCGATATTAAAAAATAATATGATATTTGTATCTATTCTAGTAAAATAAACATATTTCAGACAGATAAAGAAACGCCTTGTATTTCTATCAGACATTGGAACTAATATTATTTTCGATATAACACAAATTGAGAACTATAGCTATCTCTTCTTGCACATACTGCATTTATACCACAAATGTCATACTGTATATTCGCTATTGTTGTTCATATATTAAATTACGGACGGTATAACCATTCATTGTTTTGGTTCTTGGATACTTCACCCCACAGTCAATTTCACCTCAAGTTAATTTCACCTCAAACAATTTCTCCCCCTTTTTTTTCATCAACAATGATTAATTTTAATTCTTAGATTTGTATTATTAATATTAGCTATTATCCAAACCTGCCCTAATTAACACAAATTATCATTACTTAATAAAATTTATTATAATTAAAATTGGTGACATTTTTAAAATATAAAAAAATAGTGGGAAAAATTGTCATGGGTGAAATTGTTGTGGGTGAAATTGACTCGGGGGAGAAATTTGAATTGGATGTCAAATTGACTGGGAGTGAAAATGTCGGATGTGAAATCGCCGAAAATAATTGTTTTATACAATACTGTAAACTAATTTCAAGTGATATTGTTTCCGATGGTCCAAAAGTTTGTCGTTTAATACATTTGGCAAAGAAATAATGTTAACAGAAAAAGTGACTGAACAACCTGCAGATAATGAAGAAACATAGATCAAACACAAGCGAAAAAATTAATATACTGCGAAGTGTCTGTTAGAACTAGCATATTTATATCAATTAATTTCTGTTGCTTGTTTGCATTCAGGTGTAGCTATATTTTTATACCATTATGACCTAAATATAGCACATTCTCAGGTACTGTGAGAGAGACATTTATTGTGAAAACAGAAATATAAAAGAAATTTACAGAACAAAAATATATACATCGGTTAAGATTCACAATACCATAATGGTCACAACTGACCTTTGGTCATTTTCCAAAATTAATAAGTTTATTGGGTTAGTAAAAGATTAATGTTTAATTTAATAAAAAACAAAGTGCCTAGTAGAACAGTATATGTTATAGGTGACTAGAGAGTAGACATGACTATAGTTCAGTCCTCTTTGTCTTTTAAATGTACCTATTACGTTATTATCCACTACTTTTGCAATAGCACATACGATACATGTACCTACCATGTTATATTTTATAATGTATAGTATTCGTATAGTTGATTACTCGTGTACTATTAATTGATTGTATATGTAAATTTGTTGCAATACATAAATACAAAAATTGTATCCCATTTGGTACAGAGATTAACACATATAACATTACAGTATATTAATAAGCCTTAGATTAAATTAAGAAATATACTAAATAACTCTACGGGTACAATAAAAAAAAGTATATCGGGTAACAATTACAGTAAGGAGTACTATTCTTCTCTTGAGCACAGAACTGTTTGCTTGAGTACAGAAATAGTTTATAAAATATTTTTTAATAAAACATGTTGCTGAAGTCATGGTATGTGAATATTCTCACTATACAAGGAAGACTTCGAAGGAGAAGCTTTCAAAATATTTTAACTTAAGAATTGAAATAGTTTACCGAATTCTCCATATAGAGAGGAATATGAAATGAAAATATATATATATTTTTTTCGTAAAATTAATGAATTATATATCTGATATTTTTAGTGGAAGCTGGAAAATGACGCAATAAATATATTTAAAAAACAAAGAGGATTAAACTATATATTAATATTTACTCTCCAGTCACCTAAAACAAATACTGTTAAACGATGCATGTTGATTTATTTTTGCAAATAAATCTAAGGTATTTGAAACCCATATTTAACTTACATTTCTCAACTTTCAGAATATTCGCATTTTCTGGGAAGAATACGAATATATAGATTATTCTTGATATTTTTAAACTCTAAATTTCGCTGCGATGACTTCTTTAATATTTAAAAGGGAAGCTAAGTGAACCAAATATAAAGGATAAAAACAATATAATTACATAAACAAGGTAATTCTAAGAAGGTATAAATATATTCTATGCTTGCTGTATATAATAGAATACTTGCAAATCGATAGGTTACAGAACGTTGATCGATTATTTAGAAAGTTTCAAGTGTTATCCCTTCAATTTCGAGTACAACTTGTAACTCAAAGTTGATATTCTAAAGGAATTATAGAAAGAACATTAAGGCTCATATACTCAACTTCGTCATCAAAGTTTAAAGAAGTTTTGCTCAAGAAACTTTGAACTTTTGAGAATGAAAGTTAGCAAATCTAAAAGAAGAGATTTTCAATGACTCTTTTCCGAGATATTATTCCTAAATAGTTATGATCTTTCATAATTCATTACTGTTTTCTTCCGCTGTAGTGAAGAACGAATCCTGGGGGTTTTAGATCATTGTAAAACTGCAATTGCTCATAAAAAATGACGCAGTTTTTCATACTCGTGACGTATTTTTTCATACGAATAACATATTATTCATTAAAATGATACAATTTTTCATATTTGTGACGTAATTGTTGAATAGGAATAATGTAATTGTTAGAGTAAATAATGTCACTGCTTATATGAATAATATTTTGTTCATGGTAAGAAATGAGGTTGTCCTCGTCTTTTGAATTTAATTTTAATAAGTTACAAATATTTACTAAATCTTGACTTTCCGAGATGATTATTATTTTCCAGAAAATAATTTACATTCTCATGTATTTAAGACCTTTTAAAATCAATAGTTTGGTTCAGTGTGTTGCGTGCTGACCTGTGAACCGACGAGACGGGAGTTCGAGCCCCGTTGATGGCATTTCTCCTAGACTTTTAAATAAATTTACTTTGTTAGGGACCACGCTCCCCGGTTATGATATACGACAAAAGGGACTTTTTAAAAATAGAAAATTATTGTTGTATAAATATTAATAATTCACATTTCTGAAGTGATTTTGATTATTCGAAATCAAATATAAACATCTATTTATTTATTTTAAATAATCAATAGAAACCACTTTAAAATATTAAGTTTAAATTTTAATATAATTATTAGCTTACAACAGTTATATATATATATAATTCGCAAACCAACCAAGTTTAGAATATAGTAGAGACAAATGGGATAAAACAACTGATTTATTCCGGTGGTTTTGATATATTTATATAATATATGTTCATAAAACCAGTTTGCATTGATCATTGAATATAAATAATAAATTAATACATGGTTTATAATTTCGCAATTACTCAATAAGCTTTTAAAATAAGTTAAATCTCATTTATAGACTTACGGTATATGATCATAGTTGCGTGATTAGAAAAAAAGTATATTACAGTATTTCTGGTTCTTGTTATCATTACTAGCTCGGTTACAAGCCAAATTCATTGTTGCCAAGCATATATTTCTCTAACGGTAGCTATTATTATATCGATTTATTTATTAGCAAGTTTATTATTCCGTATTTTTATTCAATCTTGAAGGCCACATTCCAGAAACCAACTTTAAGTTCACAAATATTCAATAAATTCGTCATTTATTGAGTTGTATTCACTTTATATTTCAATTATTGTGTTAGGAAAAGCTTTATTTGGGCTGGCCAAGTATCTAATCTTTAGATATTTATATAGAACTATTGCTAATGAGAATTAAAATTTGATTTTAAGTATTGAGATGTTTGTCAGCGAAGAAATTCAAGGAATAAATTGGTAAATAATAGAAAGAAAGAAAAAATGACAAGAAAATAAATTCATTTACTATAAATTGTAAAAACATAAATAAAATATGGAAATTCACATAAGTTTTGAGGATTATGGATAAGTTTGTGTCTTTTTCTGATTAATTTATATAGTTATTCCTAAAATAAATATTATATTTTACGGTAGTTTATTGAAAATTTATATATAATAGTAATTATGATAAAAGAATAATATTTATACAAATAGAAACTGACATAGACCCTGGTAAAATAAATTGAGTGAGAAATTTTGTTTCTCATTATTTAGTGGACTGCTTGTAATCATAAATAAATATTATTCTAAGGGGTACTGACTCCGTAGTGTGATCGTTGTAGCCAACTGGTAAAGACTCTCCACGCTACCTTTAAGAACCGATTATCTCCTTGGAGGGTGACGAATGTTCTTGAATAACTTCTCGGAAAATTCCGATCCCAAGACAGTCCTTGGGGACTTCGTATAACGACCTGAACAAGGAGGCAATTTCTCATAGATTTGGCGTAGACCACTATACTATAAAATAATTTTGCTTAGTATAAAAATCAGAAAATAATATTTTGTTAGCAAATATAATGCACATACGTAGGTAGATAGAAGAATTTAGATTTTGAGGCATTATATTGGTCAACAGTAGTTTTAGCACACCAGTATGGGAGTATTGGGGATTCAAATATATCGGGATTGTTGTAAATTTCTCTTAATCAAAGTTAAATTAATC
>JAJNBT010212986.1:0-10365 GCA_028455955.1 Notopais sp. p TS-2021 | reverse complement strand
ATATTCATAGACTATATATATATATATATATATAGAAGTTCATTCTCATTTTTATTTTACAACGTCATTGATCAAATTGTTAGGAAATCAAATCGTATTTTATCATAAAATTGTCAGTTAATAAAAGCTATCCGAGAAACGATTCTCTGAAACCGTTCAGCAATATAATCAACTTCTTTATATGATCTGATATTAAATCTGAATATTCAGCGTCTATCGTTTTGATCTAGGATATTGTTCAACCATTTTATCCTTTATTTCCAACCATTACAGTCTGTGAGAAAATTTTCGTTCCTTTATTGGTCACATAAAGATGCGAGAAAAAGAGAGCAATTTTATCAAAGTTTGTCTCTTAAAATCCTACTTTGATACGTTTATGCACAATCTCAGAACCACTATACACTCCTTACAGACCAATATTCATTACCCATAAAGGAATTTTCGTGTGACATGCTGAGATAAGTCAATGTAAACCAGTCTTTCATTTTTATGTCGTCAATGAATTTATAAACTTGTATTTCTATATAAACAACTGTGTATACAAACAGTACGTTTGTGAACGAAAAATTTACTTATATAACGAAATAAAATTATTTCATAATAATAATCAAAATTTGTATAGAATAATTAACCATTATCTTTGTTTGCGGTGTTGGGAATAAGAAAAATTAATTAAAATAGCTACCAATTAACAGAATGCCATCCCTCCTCAAAATAATTGGATGAAACACACATTATTTCCAGAATCAAACCACGACCAGAAGAAACTACAACTTTTATGGAGGAAGCAGTCGTCATTAAAAGTCAATGACAATCTATTTTAATTTAATGCCTACTGTATTCCATGACAAGTCTGATATTTGTGTGTAAACTAGTTTCCATTGTTGTTCGTCAAAAATTAAACACGGTTCTGAAACTGCTCGCGAAAATGCATTTCGTTACTATTTTGATTCAACGAATTTTTTCTGTCAAGGATATTAAGATTTCATTTCAGACTCAAATACACGTTTCTAAAGAATTCGATGTCTTATAGAAATATTGTTCAGGATGATCCGTGTGATAGTTCCAGATCGTTGTCATATAGTGTTTTGTTAAATTTATAGAGGAAGAGAATAATATTATATAGAACGCTCGGTATCACAAACTAGGCCAATATTGTTACATTTATACACTGTGTGAAATGTATTTGGCGTCCATGAACATTATTCACGGTGCAATAAAGCCATATTAAAGTTACAGTATTTTGACATCCAATGATTAACAAAACTAGAATCAAGACCATTAGCAAAAGAATTAATCTTGATTTGAGAGAAAGGTCAATATTTTAAATTAGTCAATGTAGATGTTATATTCTATTCTATATTGAGTGATTAGATTTTTCAAATCAACGGTCAAAACTTAGTCAAATATGCTTAAGTTGGATGACATTTTGTAATTTAACTTGATATTTTAAATTACAATAACATAGTATAAAAGATGTATGTGAAACTGAAATAATATATATAGCAACATTAATGCGTCGTTAAAAAATGAAAATCCGATTTAAGTATCATACATGAATTAGTCATAAACATTTTTTTAAAGAGAAATAAATTATCTCTCGATATACAGATAAATTGCAATCATTTAGTTTTATAAATAAAGTCACCCTCATAGGGTTATTAAATATAGAAATGTATGCAAATAAATAATTTTCACTCTAAATGAAAATACAAAATTATTCTCGTTTCAAATATAAAGTAACTCTCTATTTTAGTAGCCTTTATTAAAATATTTTTTTATAAAAATGATATAACACATACATTCATTTTTAAATAATAATCCTTTGATGCCGTATTTAAACATAATGAATTTCCAAAACTAAATAAAGGACAATTTCAATAAATAAAGTAATTACAGGTTAATACTTCTATTTGTATGACCTTTAGAAACAATTATTTCTGAAGTTACAAATTATATTTAAGTTTCTTTATGAATAAATTTATTTTTATTTCAAAGCATAAAGGAAATATTTCCCTGAATAAATGAAGAATATTTTTAATCAAAACAAACATATTATTAGAAAGAAGAGAATCTCTGTTCGGATTTAGTATGAAAGGTTTTCATATAATTTTATGATTGATTGATGCTGATAATTATTTGACTGATAATTATATTTCAGTCAGCAATTTAATGTTTCTCTTTACTGTCTGCCTGAGTGTGATTATAAAATTTAAAGAAATTTACTGGGAATGGTTTTCTTTTTTATACATTCGTGGAGGTCATTAGAATCAATATGCTTCGTTAGTGAAGATTTAGGAAAATAATCGAAGCAAAGTGTTCTTTATCACTTTCGCTCGTCCATTCTAATATTCTTCTTGAAACAAGATCTTGAATGTAATCTTTCATCACATGGCATTGTAAGAAGCACATTTTTTTTACGTATAAATATGTATTTCTATGTATGATTAAATACAATTTACCTTGAAAAAATGGTAGATGTCTCCAATATTTTATCATATTCGTAGATATTTTGGTAATTCTATGCAAGATTTTCCATTTCACGTTAAACCATATTGATCTGTCAATTTGTAAACATCTACTCTCTTTCTTCCAAAATCTTTCATTTATCCTTCCTTCCATCAAAGTTGTCTTCATAAATATATTTTTCTCTTTTCTAACATGGCCTCTAACTATAGAAAATCTTTTGATTGAGCAGAAATAAATAATTTAAAAATCACTTAACACACTATTACCCTATTGTCATACAGTCCATACCAATCGCAGACTCTGGTTAAGTTCTCTCGCCTGTGTCTCATTGCTGAGAGTAGTATTAAGGTATGTTTTTTCTTTTGACTATATTCTTCAAGTAATTTTACTTTTTTAACGAAAACATAACCTTGCTTGGGCTAGTAGAAGATCATTATTGAATTGATTGAAAGTTTGCACGAATATTACGAATACACATGCCCAGGTTTCTAGAGGTGAGATATTTTGAATTACTAAAATCGCATTTATTGAACACTCGCTTGAGCTGTCTGTTTCATTGGTAAAATTTTAATAAACCTGCCTAAATTAGACCAAATACATAATTTTTAGCACCAAAAGTGAAAAGTAATTATATACTGTATAGGGAAATTTAAATTGTTATAATCTTTAAATTTTCACGTTTATATTTGGATTTAAGATTAACAGACAAAGCCCACTTCCGTCATCTAAAATCTAAAGTGTCAAGCCTTGAATTCATAGCTTACAAATAGAAAGATTATTTTGATTCGATAAACCGAAGTTGCTCCAAGACAAAATTGTATTTTATCTATTTGCATTGCCTCATAATACGATAGATGATATGTTGTTTATTCGGTAAATCTGGAATTTTAATCATAATTACATTATCAGGAATGACAATGACCTTGGTAATCCATTCCCACTTTTCATAACGATTAAATTAAAGTTTGACTTCCAAGTTCAAGGGTACAGATATTAAGGCACATTATGCTTATCAGTGCATTGTTACTTATATATTGAGATCAATTAATTGCTCTTGCATGTTTGCATTCAGTTGTAATTATTCCTGTAATGTTCTTTATACCATTATGTCTCATATATAGCATATCCTTGGGTACTATACAAAATTTTTTCTTGTAGTTCATACGGTACTTGTACCTATATTGTAAATTGACTTTTGTATGTAAATTGCTAACAAAAAACAAAAAATTCAATGTTTTTCATGTTTAAACTAATTAATTTATTCTACCATTTACCAATCATATGAGAATTCTGTTTTCATTTTACAAATAAAAAACCTTTTTTTCGGTGCCTGAAGGATTTCCTTTAACCCACCATGAGATTGAAAACAATTGCGATTTAAATTGCAATATATTTATACCTTCGGATCATGGGTTATTCCAACTTCTAAGTTAACTTACATTCTTTCTTATATTATATTCTGTTATGTTTACATACTGTGCAGTACCACCACTATTTGTGAAACAATTTATTTTATAAATAAAATTTGTATCATTGTTCAGTCAAGCAAGTTAAATGTAGCGCTGCGGATTTTCCTTTCTATTTTAACTTGGATTTAAAAACATACAATCGCAGCAGTTTCCCTTGATTCAAAGATATTTAAATAGTATTAGAATATTAAAGGAATTGAAGCAAAGTAATGGAATTTGTAAATACAGATTAATTTATAAAGATTCCAAAATTATGAAAACTATAAAATCTAAACCGCTTGATATATAACCGAATGACTTCTCATTAAATCTTTCATTTTTTGTTTTCGTCACAACTTAATCATTACTGTACCAGCTCCGATATAGGAAGCTTCAACTATGTACCTGATGTATTCATTTGTTTATATTTTTATTACCCGTTTTAAATGTTTTTAACTGTTAAACTTTTTAATGATTTTAATCCTGAAGATGGATGTTTAACGTCCGAAACGTTGATTACAAATAAATAAATTCCTTCAAAATGATTTCTTCATGCTTGGTCCATCTCTTTATATTAAAATTGAAGTTTTCTAGAAACACAAATATACATCAATAATAATATCATTGATTCACATATCATACCATAAGGTTATTAATAGTTATAGAAAAATAATCAATTACAGTATCTATATATCATTTTTATAACGCTATTCCAAATTTATACTGAAATAAATTTGTATATTTATTAAAAGAGATAAAAATGAGTATAATTATTACATTCAATTTAATGCATTCTTAATTAATTACATGGTTTACAGTAGATTAACAGGGTTCACCACTTACTTCCCTTACTTTATTGTTAGATATGTATATAGCTTAATTTTTTTTTTAGAAATTATATGTCCAACTACAGTATGTCCAGGAATATTTTACTGAGATTCCATCAAAGCTTCTAAAAGTTGGTTTACTTTTCTAATTTGAAAACTTCAGGATTTTGTAAGATCTTAAAGATCAAGGAATGACTCAAGTTTTGAAAAATATTTTAACTATGTTAATGACTCTGTATTGAAATTATTATATTTTTTTAATTTAAATTAAGTTGTCTAGAACGCTTAAAATGGAAGTTGAACCTTTCGGAATATTGCAATAAAGAAGCTAATAGCAAGATGGATGTGTTGCAAAATCATAAGTTTTCTAATTAGAAACCTAAACAAACTTTTTAGAAGCTTAGAAAGATCTGAGTGAAATATACCAAGAAATTATTTGACAGACAATTTAATAAAAACTGTCTTGAAAATTGTGTCATGCATTAATTTATATTCAAATTTATTAACGTTATAGTTTGGAAAGATAATATACTAAAGAAATGCAAAACTATTCCAGCCAAATTTATTAATAAATAGAATTTTTACATACCGTACATATCAAAGTCAATATTTGTTCATTGTATATATGATCTATCTAATATTGCAAATATTCTCTGTCGAGCACTAACAGAACAATTATTTCATTGTTCTCCCCCTCGTAATTTCTTTTCCAAAGAGTTGTTTTGGGATAAACTAAAATAATTTTTGGCGCATTGGCTCATTTCAGTTCACTTTCAAATAATTCATTATGAGAATCTCTATTTCCCAATGTTTATTAATCGCTAAAATCAAGATAACTGCCATCGATTTACATAATTCTTGTAAATCGATTTTGTAATCAGCATTTCCATTTACAAAGAATCGGTACAAAGTTAGATAGAAACCTATAGGAAAATGTATTTATTAAACTTTTATCCAGAATATTTTTTGCTTTTTGAAAAAAGAAACATTTTATTTTACTGCCAAGTTTGATCACAATCTAGTTCGAAAATTAGTCCTGGTCATTTGTTTAATTATAGTTAGTTCATATTACAGGATCTAAACAATATTAATATATTTTGTTTAATTAACTTCATTGATTATACATACAAAAATGTGAGAAAAATATGATTCATATATTATACATTATAATTATTTTTAAGATATGTTGGTTCTTAAAGTTTTAAATCGTGGAAGGATATGTTATTTTATTTTAGTTTGGTTAGATTGGGTGTAATAAATATTTATTTATTTTGTTCATTCGGTCAAATGTTCTTCGACCAAATATTCGATATTCTAAATAACATTTGGTCAAATTTTGTTGTGAAGTTCGAATTCTGCTATAAAATATTCATACTTTAGCTACAAATGGCGTAAGTGAAGTATTATTGTAATTATTGCTTAAGATCTTATGTGTGCGTGTCAGTGGGCCGCTTGGAGTAAGTAAATTAACGAACTTTGACAATTTATATTTAAGGTAAATGCTTACGAGTCCATGGACTTTTAACAAGTAATAAGGGTTAAAACATAGATTATGATTCTTCTGATATAAATAAACCTAGATCTGGGGGAAAAACAATGGTTCTATCGAAATAGTGGTAAATAAATAGAAACTAACATAACTAAACAAAACCTAACCTAACATAGTAGTATGGTTTTATAATCCCATATTATGAATGTACTTGCATAAAAACTCAACAATCCTGCCAGACGCATGAGCGCAATTCAAATCCTATGTAAGTAAATACATACTAAATACATATTTATATATATAGAAAGATCAGTAATTTGTTTTAAATAAAATGCAAGTGGATAGGTCTCTCTATGTCACCTATCAAAAAGTCCATAAACACATAAATTATATAAATTATAATAAGATAGTAGAATTTTAATGCTGTATAGATATTATAATTACATTGAAAAAAGTAATTATATACTTGAAGTAACGAAAATCTTCATTGAACTAACAAAGCAAGTCCACAAGAGATACGATAGGCGGTTTACTTCCTCAAATTATTTAGAATGATTATTATTTCCTTGAAGAGTGTTACTTCTTGAAAATAACGAAGGCAGCTTCATCGAACTAAGGCAAACTAATTAGCAAATGTGGTTCCTAGTTGTAATACATAATGCCAAATAATTTTTGTCTTGCGGAAACTTCCACTCTGTAATTACGTATATAAGTAAAAAATATAACTTATAAATTACTCAATGTATGATTTGTATTTATTGAAATATTGCTTTTTTTAATTTTAAATATTTTAATAATGAATTATCATCTGAAATTCATTAATATTCTACAAATAATTTAAGTTTAAGTTACTTACAATGCAAATATACCATTCCAGTGGTATACTAATTAGAGTATTTTTAATTTTTAAACATAACTTTTTAGTGGATATATTTATTAATCTTGAAAGTCATTTTTAACTTTCGCATACAAGTACTTGTTCTGATTTTAATCATATTGTTAGACGTCATTAATTTTTCTAATTTATGAAGAATTTATTACTTAATAACATTGACTAAAAAGTATAGACTTAAATCTATAAAGATTTATGTTACATCAACGAAGGATATATATACTTCATTTAACGAAGTACTTCATTGAAAATTATTAGATGGTACGGCATTTGTTTAAATATTCTAAAAAAAATGTACCAAAATGATAATAAATTAATAATGAAACTTGAAAAACTGTAGCAAATAGATTGAATAAAGAGTTCTAAGTTTCTAGGTAAATTCTCCCGCAGTAAATTGACTGACCTAACGTAACCGAACCTAAGATTTTAACTAATATTCACTACATACAGTACATGTATCTGTGAATTCATCTGGTGAAATTTCAACTTTGATAATACTGTAGTTGTATACTGGAGACGCAATTATAGCAAAAATCTACTCCATTACTTTAATAAAAAAACAACGTTGATTCATAACATAATTTAAATATTATTCATTTTATATATTTTTAATGAGCAACAAAAGAGATTCGAGCTATTCAGAATTTGTAGTTTGTACTCTATGCAATTTATAATTGCATTGTTAAATATAATATAGAAAGCTTACAAAGAAAGTAAAAATTGATTTAATGAGGTTACATTCTAAGAGGCAACTTCAATAATTATTTTTTGTTTAAAATTCAAATTATCTTCATGTTGTGATAAAAGCGTCAATATTTTATTTCCGTTATATATTTTTTTCTACAACCGTCTGGTGAGAAATTGTTCTTTTGTTTCTGCGTCTTGCAAACGAATCTTCCGATGCAATCAGCAAAGTTGCCTTGGTTTCATATATGAAATTTCTCCAAATGTTTCAAGAAATTTTCTCATTCGATCCTATATATATATATTATATATATATGGATGACATGAATTCGGAATCGAGGAAAGTGATGAATTGTATTGTAAAGTTTTTCGGAACTATTTTGCCAATATCGTATAGTAAATATAAGAAAACAATATATCGAAATTCATTAAATTGTTACGATATTATACATTTATTCATTTTTCCTGCTCTAATTTGAGAGATATAAAACAACATATAAAAACGTTGAATATAATAACCCTTCAAATCATTGTGAAAATGTTATATGTATTACAAACGAATAATTATAAATTAATAATTGTCAATTATTTTTTGAATGCTATGGTCAGTCTATATATTTCTTTTGTCCATTTTAAATTAATTCAGATACATTTTTCAAATTAGTTGAACCTAACTAAATGTTACTCAGAGAAGGATAATAAAATTTATTATAGAGCGTCCAAATTTCAATTTAAACTATTTGGAAATTGTACCAAGTACAAATTATAATCATTTGTGATTTTAATTTTTAGGTAATTAATCCTCATTATATATTTTTAAATAAACAATATCATAAACAGAAAACAATGAATCATTGCATTTATTTTAATGTGTAATCACAATAAAAAATCAAATCAAATTTAGATTAATAAACAATGGCCTATTGCAGATAAATATTTATTTTCCCTTTATATCATTTTCGCTTTAATCGTCCGAATATATCGTTTATGTCAAGTTCACATGGTCGGTTTCGTAATATTTTAACTAGCATAAAATACCAAACCACAAATGACAAATACTTGAATTCGCCTCACCATGTATTAAATTCACTAGAATCGTTTTAAAAATCGTCTACATGATATAATATTAATATTTCAATTCTTTAGATTAAATACCATAAGGTTCTTTATAATATAATGATAAAATAATTTTATCGAAATTGATGTTAAAATTTTCTTTGATAATTTTACTTAAGAATCTTTTTAATTTCTCTAAAACGTTATTTAGTTTTAGGTTTGATTGTATCGCTTCAAATTTATTAATTGTGATATTTCGGAGGAAAACTGATTGCTCCGTCTTCAGATGTATCTGTTTTACAACTAAAGTAACAATTTAAAATAAAATATGTACCGTAATAAAATTATTGAGAAGATCATTAATTAATGCATCATCTTTTAAATTGATTATGCACGGGTTTCTCTCTTCGATCAATACAGCTTCCATAGTAAATAGGTTATTCCAAATGCTGGATCTTTAAAGTATTGATGTATCTTGAATTATTGTATCGTAATTTATTCTGCATTTATAGATATCTTCGTAGTGTTTACATATTTTTCTGTTATAAGAGTGCTGTTTCAGTCTTGTTTCAGAGTGTTAGTTGTATAACCGATGTATTTGTTGGCATTACATCCAGCATTGTATTGATATTTATATAAAACACCTATCGCTTGAAATAAAAAAAATTTACAGGTTTTTTATTTTTAATTTTAGAACTAGGAATTTCTTAATATTCTTCTTGATAAGCGTTGGCGTAGTAAATAATTAATAATAGCTTTATTTTATTAACTTCCTTATTAAAATATTCCCACGAATGGATATAAACTTATGTAATTAAGGCAATCACCATTGCCTAGTTTTTATTGGTTAAGATTCGTATTAGGAAATAGTTTTTTTTCTTCTTCTCTGTTGAGTGTATGAGTGGACTTCTAAGAAATTAGAAAAATATTGTTGCTAAGTTTAAATTTGAATTGGCTTCTAATTTTCTTTTTATAAAATTAAGGTCCACCAGATGGGGCACTTAAGAATATATCATCGACGTAATGACAATATATATTGTCAAACAGTACATCTTTAAATACCTTAGATTCTAATTGCCCCAAGTTGATATAAACAAGAGTTCGTCGTAAGCACAATAACGGAGTAGTGCAAATTCATTTTCTGGAATATTAAGGGAAGATAATTGTTTAGTCTATAATCGTAATAAGGAAATAAGAATTGCTTCAATAGTTAGATAGTAACGGTAGGAAATAGGCGAACAACGTCTAATGAAGCTATACGATATCATAAACTTCAGTAGATTTTATGCTAAAAATAAATTCACCAGTTCATTCACGTTGAAATCGTGTTTCATATATGGTCGAAACATATTGGTAGTTTTTGTAGATATCCTAACATGGTGTTGCAGTTGTGGAACTCGTAACAAGACAATTCGTCCCCGGACAATTCTTCCCCGCGACAATTCGTCCCCGATAATTAAAAATCAAAATTAGAAATCAACATTAACTGATCATTTATTA
>JAJNBT010212720.1:0-18904 GCA_028455955.1 Notopais sp. p TS-2021 | reverse complement strand
CCTATATGTAGATACTTCATTTGACGTCTTCAAATAATTACATCGATAGATATGGAATTCTGATGTTTAGACATGAATATATAAGGCATCGGAAACGGCTTCGGCATCGGTACTTTTACGTGGCATCGGCATCGGACAAAATGTTGGTATCATCGTCCCATCACTAATTAAAACTTAATAATTTCAGGAGCCACCGGTCGACTACAACTAATGGCCAAATTAGCGGAAGGAACCGATCTAGAACTACCCCAGGCAGCTACAAATGTCCTTAATATGCCCACACAAGTTCAGCAGCAACCAACTCCTATCATAGCCACCCAATGCTTCCTTCTTTCTAACATGTTCGACCCTATTTCGTAAGTAATTTGAATTCTTAACAATAGATTAAGGAATATTTCTTCTCCGTGGTGTACTTCGATAATGTTAATACTTTAGATGTTTTTAATTTGACCTAAATTTGTAATGTTATATGAAATATCACGTTAATGAACAAACTATTCTTACGAACAGTGAAACAAATCCCACTTGGGCCCAAGAGATTCGTGATGACGTAGTATATGAATGCAATAAACACGGAGGTGTCCTGCACGTCTTCGTGGACCGTCAGTCTGCCCAAGGAAACGTCTACGTCAAATGTCCCACCATCGCTACTGCCGTCGCGGCCGTTAACATTCTTCACGGACGATTCTTTGCAGGTAAAAATCCGGTGAACACAAGTACCAACTGTATAACTTCTAATCTATAATTTTTATCCATAACTTGTCTGAAGCAATTCACTATTAGTTGAATTATGATTTCTAATTCGAGCTTACCGCTTTCTTTTTCAGGGAAAATGGTAACAGCTGCTTATGTACCAGTGATAAGCTACCATACATTATTCCCAGATGCTCTTACGGCTACCAAACTTACGAATACGGATACCCTTCGCTGAGAAATAAGAATCCCATCTATTAAGATGTCATTTTGTATATTGCCATAATAATTAACTGTTTATTTCTACCGTATACTTTTATGACTTCCAATCGCACATAGTCAATTTCTTAAGTGCGTGTTATGACTAGATACACTCGTTGTATTTCAGATGAAGGAAGTAAATTTGTTATTGTTTTTTTAAAGCTTGCAATTATCTGCAATGATTAAATTAGCTTTAAATATTGACCCCACATGGTGTACATATCGTATAAATTACCGGTACACTCCTGGTCATTGAAACAGGTTATATATCAATTTTTATGCAGCCACAAAACTTGAGATATTAAAGTTCATATTTTTTATAAATATATTATTCTGGATGGAGACCTTCGTGGTAGATGGCAACTTCAAAGCGGTATGTGAACTGTGATTTTAAAATGTTGCTACCATACATTCAAGATTTCGATTTACCGCTATTTGAATATGGAGACTTGTAATGAATTCAGCAGAGAGAGAGAGATCAGTCTAACTAAAGCTTACCTGAATATATTAAATTGGAATTGACCAAAAAATATATATTTTATATTCGTGTATTATACAAATTTTAGTCGGTAATCTTAGACAACGAGTTGCCAAGGTTTATTATTTCTTATTGCCATAATATTTTGCGAAAGTTTAATTGGAAATATGTTTAACATTTATTTGGTATAAATTCTCCAGTGTTAAAATTTTTGGGAGGAGAGGGGGCTACATATATGTATGTAGTTCTGTTACTGATCCATAGACAGAATTTTAAATAAATCTTTTAAAATCTCCAATAGTATCAATATCCTTCGTCAAATTTTAGGTTAGAACACTAACCCAGAAAGTCAAATCAAGGGTTCATTTGTTGCCCTGTTAAATTTTTAGTGACCAAAAAAATACATTTCTATGATGACTTGGGGTTAGTCACCTGTGATCCCGTAGGGAAAATAGAAAACTCATTTCTTCAGAATCCAATGACCGTTTTCCTGGGTTCAGTTATAATAATCATGTACTAAAAAATAAAATTTCACTTCTATATATTACTAACAGAAATACCGATCGTTGACTTGGTTTCAGGCAGACTATTTTTCAAAAAGATTAATTGAAAAGGAAGGGGAAGCCCCCAAAATTCTGTATCGAAATTTGTTTCATTTTTTGTAGATATTCCCAGTTCAATTTCTATAGCGGACAACACCCATTCATTTATATATATATCTTTATTATTATTTTAATCTCAATTGATGCTGAATAAATCTATTCGTTTTCATATGACACGATTGAGAGAATAGCATTATCCTGCTGAGAAATAGTGGCACCACTATTGATGTCATAGGTTCATTTATTTATTCTAAAATCGTAACGTATTTAGTGATTTATAACTTCTTTAATTATTGAACGTTGTTATAATTAGAATAATTTCAATACAGTGTGCCAATTATTATTACTTCATATAAAAAGGGGTTTGTTTAATTTATCGAAATCGATGATTTCTTCCAATATTTAAATTTTGAATGCAATAATTTCAATTTATGCTCATAGTTTTAAAGAGATTTTGGTGACTGGAGACAGATATTTTATGAGGCGAGCTGATTAAAAAAGTATCCGTTCCAAAGAAAAACTATACAGTATAATCTCTGTTTTTCATAGAATATTTTAATTATTAAATATCTTCAGCTGTAAACTTGTACGAATAACTAAATAAATCGTAAATTTTAGGAATGTGTAATATTGACCAAATCAATTTATGGTTATTTTAAAGTTGTAAACCGTAAGTCAAAATATCTATATATAATTATATATTGATTGGAGCTGAGATGAGCATATGAATGTGACAGAGATTTTGGCACCAGCTCGACAGCACTGCACTCTTAATACTACAAGAGAAAGATTATGTTCATTAAGTGATAATTTTCGTTACAGTAATTCATTTATCAAAATATGTTATTAAAGGAAAATGTTTATCCTGGGATTGCATTTCAAATCTAGGTTTACCAGGATTGAGGAAATGTCTTAGCCCCAATTAATAATGATACCTTTCTGTAGACTTCTAAATATATCAGTATTCGGAAGTCAAATAAAGCTCCTTGAAGAGGGGAGAGAAAAATCCCATTCGGCTACAAGAACTAAAACATATAAAAATATCCTTCAAAATTGTATGCGACCTCCATAGAGAATTCGATCCCTGTCTAGAATCAAATTATATTTTAATTGGGTGATATATAAACAACGAATTAAATGGGCATTTTCCCAATCCAAAGAAACATGGTTTTGAAATACAGTACGATACATTTGTATTAATATATATAAAGTTAAATGAATTACTGTACTGAAAATTCAGATTTATTGAACATACAGTAAATTATTCCATTAAGAAACTTAACGTTTAATTATTATTTATTGGTCAGTTTACTCTGCAATTTTTCAAGATTTCTAAATGATAAGATTTGATCCCTAGCTAGCTTGTGGAATGCTTTAAAACATTGTAAGAAAACCACTTACTGCTACAATCACATTTATTAAACGACATTTTAATTATATATTAGAAAAAATCATTAATTTTTAAAAATCAAACAAAAACACCTTTTGATGATAATAATAATTTATTAAAAGAAACAACATAAATACAGAAAATTATTTGTCCGACCATGTATATATATGAAAAATATAATCCTAAAAACAAAATAATCCGTCTGGATTATGTCCATCGTGAGAATTAAATCTCTTATTGTCGATGGAATAGAGTTCCACGATTTGAGTGCTTGATAAACCAAATTCCATTTAATTGAGCGTATTTTTGGAATTGAAGTAAAAAGTTCCTTCTATATGCCTCGTAAATATCCATGACAAGAGGGAGATATAGTGTTATTATTTAGCACCTTGTATATCAATACACAAATTTTAGTTTATAAATATCTTTAATCATTAATATTCTCATGCGCTTGTAGATGACATTTATCTAAATAAGTTACAAATTATCAAGTATCAATCATTTCACCCTAAACTAGGGTGCCGTAATTCAACACAGAATAGACCATTCCGTAATAAAAAGATTTAGAAGCATCTAGTGACAGATAGATATTTTTTTATTGCTCAGTTTATTATCCAAGATGAAACCCAAGTATCTAAATTTCTTGACTACTTCAACGACAGGTAACTTTAATTATATGAAATAATAAATTTTTACACTGATGTTTTCCATAAACTGTGCAGTAGTTTACTTTTCAAACGTACGTGAAAATGACAATTCGTTGAAATTGAAAAGATAAATTAGTTATGCTTTCTTTGTCTTAATTATAAGAGACCAAAAAAATTCTAGTGTCGTTCCTGGAACGATTGAAATTAATCCGGAGTCCTGGTTTCTATCGGTCTCTTTTGGTTCCTTAGAAATATCTCTGGGTTTTGTGCCACATTCGTTTTACGGTATTATTCGAATTCTACTTTTTCATATGATCTTTTAATTCAGGTCATGCATAATCCAGCTAGACTTTGACTATAATATATAATACTATTTTATTACTTGTAGACATTCATATACAGCATTTGTAATATCATGAATATGGAATTTATAGTTCTATCTACAGTAATATTTTTGTATAAAATAAATAGATGCCAAAACTAATAGTGTCATAATTTCGCCCGTGTGAGTTACGCGGAAAGCTGATTATCGTAGTAAGAATAATCGCCTAAAACGTATAATATATCATGTAGCATTCAAACATATCCATGTCAATATAAATAATAGCCTGTCATTATTTTTCACCTTCCAGACTATTTCGTAACGTCAATAAAGCACACCATATAAATAGATTTATTACCTCCCTGTTTATTGGCCTTAAACACACGTAAATTAATAAGCAAAATTCTGAAAGCAGAATATATCGATACACATTTATAAATTTACTTTTGAGTCTTCGACAATCATTTCATTCATTTGTGCATCAAGAGTAGTTGAGAGCAGTCGTGTTTCAAAATTGTCATTGAATTTATTACAATCGTCTGTTATTTAATTCTCATCAATAATAATTGTAAGTAGTTATATAAATGTTACTAAATTAATAATTTTTTTAGAACTACTTGAATGTTAATACATTATTTAATTATATTGTAATAATGTACAGTATGTTATATAATATGAAATTGATTAAATTGATTTCTTTAATATAAAGAGAGTAATTCATAACATGAAATATATAAATCTTTGGTATTTTTTATTTTTCTGAAACAAATCTTTTGCGTTATAATAATTCAATTTAATTTAACAATATATCAATTGTTTTAATTAATTGTATATTTTTTACGGATTATTGACTGTGAATTATATATTAATTCAATTCCTAACTTTTATATAAATGTTATTAACAAAATTTGTGTATATATCATTTTAATATAAATTTTTATTTTTATTTTTATTCATAAACTTCTATCAAATATCAATACGGTATATTTACTTCATACTCTTCAGAACTCCGCTTTTAAATTATGAACAAAATATACAGCCTCCATAATATTTACTATAAATTATAACAATTATATATATAATCTATTATAATTCTTATTCAAGTAAACGTATAAAATTCGAATAAATTAAACAATAAAAGATGTTTTATATTCTGAGAATTTCGTAATTTCTCATTCTATCGTAATTATCGAGGGAGGACAGTAACAAGAAAACAGGATACGAGCATGATGTCATATCGTTATGGCATCAGATTTTAAAGGTTCAATAGGGGAGACATATTTGTTTATTGTTTAAACAAAAGTTAACAAATAACTTTATTATTAATTTTTTTATAAAATATTTGATTTGTTTTGTTCGTGGTAAAATAATATTATCCAACATTTTTTTGACAAGCTTCGATGTGTTAGAATAGAATATTTTATTGAACAAAATATACACCGTTGAGAAAATATAACAGTCATATAGAAAACAAAATTTCTCTTGTATAGATAGTATTCTTTCCGATTAAATTTATTTCCTCTAACCAAAGAGTGTTAACTTGCTTCTAAATAAAAGTGTATTAGAAGCACACAAAAGTGTAATTGTAGAATGTTTTGTTTTATATAACTCAAAAATTAATTTGATACTTGATTGGCACTAGAGCCATTGTCTTATATATACCGTATCAATATTTGTGAAAAATTATTTAAAGTTAATGTGATTAGTTAGTTTAGTGGCCACAACACTGACTCTATATGTCAATTTTTGATTGATATAAAATAAACTGTTTATTGTTCAATCCCCTTGCAGAAAAGTAATGTACTTTCGGTAAGGGATTTTACTAAGTATTATATATGTAAAATTTGAAATTATATATTTATGAACTTTTGTTGACAATAATAAAAATGAATAGACAACGAAAAGTTTTATACAAATTTTGAAAATTCATATTTTATTACAAAATAGAAGATGACTCATAAATTTAACATGCTACTCGGTATAATAAAATAAAATTTTAAAAGCATAACTAAAGGAATCTACTTTCAATTTTAATTCATGAGGAGTCATTCCAGAAAGTGTTTATACATTCAAAAATTCAGTTGTTTACTCTAACAATATTTTATAGTCATCAATGACTATTAAATCAGCACTATTATATAATGATGAACTTCATTTCTCCAGAAATAGCTTCAAAACTTCATTGTTTAATTAATTTTAATACATCTTTACTCGAAGAAAAGACAAATCAATGTTACTTATACACCATATAGGGAATTAATTATTTATACCTTCAGTTTTATATATGTAGAGATACAATAAATTTATCAATTATATCTTTTAAAGAGAAAATTTTATACTCATATTACATGGTAATAGCCATATAATTCAAAATAGAAATAGAAATTTATAATTTGTTAGGCAGATATTCTAGGAATGATTCTGATATTAAAAATCGTCAATATCAAAATTATCTAAATCATTTTTTTATATTTTTAATAAGTTAAAGAAATGATTCTTTATTAAAGCTTTTAAGATATAAAAAAGGTGTAAAAATATTTTGTAAAACCTAAATTATACTAAAAGATACCATTGGTCCCGTATAGGTAAATGGGGTAAATATTTCATTCCAGTAAAAATGACTTAGGTAATTTTGGAATGAGGTAAATAGATACCTAGACGATATATAATTTTAAAAGGTTTGGACGAGAAAAAAAAGGTTAATTAGGAGTCAAATAAATAAAATATTATCTTTACGAAGTCCTGAGATATATAATGGAGGAATGTGTGCCTTTTGTTTAGTCACCTCACCTTACCTGAACTCAAAGGATGGTAGATCTACTTTGTAAATTCAAAAATAAATAATCAGTTTCACATTTCATCACAAATATCAAGTTTAAATAACATTGTAAATATTGAAAAAGAAACATGTTTATAATATTAGAGATAATAAAACTTATTTACAAGCAAACTTTTATAATTTAACAAGTACAAAGATGGACCTTGAAAATGAAAATAGGTGATTGGATGAATTTTAGGCTTATGTCAGATGAAAAAAATTGTAACCAATTATGATCTAGAATTTAAAAACAATATTGCTTTAGGTTGATTTATTATTGGAAACCAAATGAGGTACTTAATCATGGTTCTTTTTTATAGTTTTATTTATGAGCTAAAAATAAATTCAATGCATATTTTTTATGGTTTTAAAAAACATTTTTTATGTTTTCTTCTACATAACTTAAACAAAATTCTTCCAAGATTTTTGACAAACAAATGAAATATATATATATATATATTGGTGAATATATATTGTAATATTTTTATAATGATAATTAACTTGGATGAACACCTAATTTTTGAGTGTATTGAATAATTAATTATTGCTATTTATCATACACTGAATAATAATTACGATTACGATATTTTAATTATTTCAAATCTCTTAGAAATTGATACAATAATATGCATCGAATCCAGATATACATTTATTTAAGTTTATCTTATTATCAATTGCAATGAAAAGATCAGATTTGAAAATTGATAAGATATACGGGTTGTTAATTGCAATATTTGTATATAATAGCATGAGTCACAGGAGATAAGAAATTGCCGTATCAACGACTGTTGTAAAAATACTTTAGCCAATATACTTTATTATTTTATATATATAATTAATTTGTATTTTTTTAAAGTATGTCATGGTTAACAAGTTCACAACTGACGACTATAAAGTGAGAAAAAAGATAAAATCATGATAGTTGCTATTAAAATATAATTCTGTAAATAAAGTAATTTCAGAAATAACGATTAATTTCTCCTAATCGCCATTACGTAATATTATTTATTTTGTGATTAATATATACAAGTAGGTAACACCATATACTTAACGTATCCGGAAATAACTGTCCAGACAAGGTCAACAGGATGATTGATAAAGGAATATTTATAAATTCACATAGAATTAAAACGTTTTTTATATAAACTTGTAAAATATCTATAATATTAAGAATGGTATCATTGTCAAATTTAGAAATATATCTTCTATTAGGTACGGTACTGTGTATACAAACTGATATACAGTACTGTACATCTATTTTGAAATGCAATATATTTTATTTACATTATAAATTATTCTATGCAAAGAAATATTTATAGTCAAGCCATCACTTGAAGAAAAATATGTCCTATGAAAAGTGGCATTGACATTGTACGCTTTTATCTGATTATTCTTGTGGAAAATTTCATTACTGGAAGCATTGTATATTAAAGAAAAAAGGCCTTCAGTTCACCTGAATGATGAAGAAGTCGTTCGTACTTTAAACATCTTTTGATATCTATATATTACTTTTATTTAACTTTTTGTCTATTTTAATTTTTAAATATTTAGTATTAACTTAAAAATAGCGCATGTTATGCGTCGAAATATTGTTCTAAATATATTTATACCAATTGCAAAATGGTTTTCATTCAAAGTATTGAAATTTTCCACAAGGAAACAAATATTATCTTTTAGATTATTAGAAAAAATACAAAGCAAACTTACGAAGAAATTGTACACTTAGATATAAATCTTGGGTACACTTTTTACATAAATGAAACTTTTTATGGCATTTTTTCAATTTCAGTAGAATATTTTTAATCTTTTTCACGTTTTATGCCCTCAATTTATTTGCATTTTCTTATTATTTTCACTTTATTAACGATTGATTTAATTTTTTTCATTATATTATTTCATTTATTAAATAAATATAAAAGAAAACTGAAATTAAATGAAACATAATTAATATAGATTTACTATGATTTTATTTATTTATAATATTTAAAAATGTGATGATAAACTATATTATAGTAATAATTGAATTAAATATCTATTCCAAATACAATTATATTATGAATTCTTACAGAATTTCGTAATTCATATTACTTAATTATGACGTCTTTAATGTAATTTTTTAATATATCATTTTATTTTGGATAATGTGGGAATTACTGTACGATAATATTATTTAACTTTCCATTTGATATAAAAACTGCGGTCTATCATTCATTTCAATTGTTGATTATTCAGCAATTCGATTTACGAAGTTTTTCTATAATAAATTTACTGTATTCTATTATGAATTAAATATTATTTTCAATATTTATTTTACATTCTTATTCAAATATATATATATGTTTAAAATAATGGTATATATATATATCTATATTTCATAAAAGTATCATATAATGGATCAATAAGGGTGTAGGACACAATCCCCAAATATAAAATCCCAAAAATCCCTAAGAGCCGAAATCACACCCAAAATAAATGGTGGATAATTTACATTTATTAAAAGTATATTTAAGTTATATTAGGTTAGGCTAGGGTTTCTTATATGATTGTATATATGTAAATTGTTTTATATGAATATTTTCTGTTATATGATTTCATATATATATGTATACTTTTTAATACATATAAGTTTTTGTATTTTGTATTTCCGGGATTTCGGGATAACGACCCACACCCGGTCAATAACTGTCGTTGAAATTTATAACAGTTGGTGTGATTTGATGACGTCACATTAATTCCACATTTCATGTTGACACTTTCTATAACATACAATTAGGTTGTTTCAAGTGAACCCAAAAAATGAAGATTTTCGAGATTGCTCAGTGGTTTTCGCTTACCGCTATATTGACAGACACTTTGTTTGTTTCTTATTTATACATTTTTAATGCTATTTTATATTATTTTTGTATAGACTAATGATTTTTTTAAGGTGTCAATACTGTAAATATATTATAACAATAAAAAACATTTTAAATTCAAATTTTTGACAGAAAAATATCTATTTCTGAACGAAAGTCAATGAAAATTCTGTATACCACCTAAGTGTAAATAATTATAGTAATTTTATCTGTTTGTTTAAATGAATTGTAAAATATTTCTTGAATATTCTTCTAGGTGACTTTGAATCTTGACACACAATCAGTGTTGCAACTAATTTCAATCAGGAAAATGAAGGTATTGCTATCAATATTAGTTCACCTGCTTGTGGCATCAACTTTTATCGCTAATGGAGCTTCCGTGGTAAGATAATCTTAAGCACAATTATTTAGTCAATGTCTGTATGTAATTTTATTAATTAAATTCTTTATTATTCAAATATTTGTATATGAAAAAAATATATTTGTAGAGCTAATATGAATATGTAAATAACAATCATACTATGCAATGTCTGAGCAAAATGCCAAGGAATATATTTCTAAATAAATATGTTGAAACTCAAGGTTAGAAATCTCTTCCGTTTTAATTCATTTGTTGTCACAAGCTTAATTAAATATTGGATTTCATTTATATTTTCTTCTACAACTTTTCAATAGTTCTAAATATTAATATTTCATTTATTTAACGAAATTGTAATCATATTTATGAAAACTAGATTATGTTGTAGTTTTTTTTAGTGTATTTTGTATACTATTATAGGATGATCTGAATTAATATGAGCTATAAAGTCATTACGTATATAAAAATAACACTGTAACAATAACGAATTTATAATAAATTTGCTTCAAAGAAATAGAGAGAGAGAGTCTTTGTTATCCCGTGGGTTTTTAAATTGGCAGTTTAACTCTGACGACTTTAATATTTGCTTAATTTTTTTTGTTATTTTAAGCACATTAAATAAAATGCAAACACAGCATATAAAATATCATCAGATTGAAATTTAGAAAGCAACTTTGGAAACAAAAATCTGTATTTTCATTTTCATAAATAAATAATATTATTATTCCTTCCTAATAAAAAATCTATAATTACTGTAAATTAGTTTGGAAGAGTCTCTTTTTAAATTTAAAACTGTATTGAAACCATTTTCATCGATATTCTACAGACGAAAATAGCTCTCTAGAAGAATTTAATCGTCTTTCTAAAATTACTTTTTGTGAAATTTCGGCTGAAATGCGTCAAAAGATGTCATTGGAATACATGCAGAGCAACCCTGGCTGAAATGATCGATAATGGTAAAAATCTCATTGAAGTTCATAACTTATCATGTAATACGGTATTACATTTTTCAAAAACTGTTTTGTGTGCAGCTATGTTGTATTTGAATTTTATTTGATTGGGTTAGATATTAAAATATTATACGTATATTAAAACAGTCCGAGTTAAAAGGCCACCCTATATATAATGCATACAAATTTCGTAGTCATTTCTGCATTAATTATGAGTGTCAAGTACTTGAAAAGATTCAAGTAAAATTAGTTAAGAAAACCTTGGAGATCGATCTCAATAGAAAATTTGTTGCAAATATTTGTTGGCAAACTGCACTGACCTCTAGAATACTAACTCCCTGCAGAAGAACTATATTGCTTAATCGTTAAAAATGTATTTTGTGAGAAGCTATAAATTCGATTACCATTGCTTCTGGTCGACTAAATGTGGACAATTAATGCAATTATTGAAAACTTCCTTACAAATTCTGGAGAAATAAAATAATTCAACTAAAGAATCATCTTAAAATATTACAATCATTAAACTAACTATAAAGATATTTTAATTGAAAATGAGGTCCATAATATTTTCGTAGATGATTTCTCGAATATTTTTGGTCAGTTTCCTTCTGATTCACATAAAGGTATCATCCACTATGCAAGCTTGGTACGATTTATTTCTACAGTCGAGTGTTTCATTTCACTGAATATGTGGAGCTACAGGAGGAAAATATATATATTCTTCCGACTGATCATAATGATATTAAAGTTAAACAAATCATTCATTTAATGCAAAATACGTCTGCACCTGGAGGACTACATTTAATTTTCATCCCATTTCTAAAACTGTTTTCTGATAAGATATTTTCTCTCTATTCAGGTTATTTCCCAGCATTTCTCCATAAGTTTTATTCCACGATCATTTTGAAACCCATAAAAAATCATTGTGAACTATCGAGCTATATTATAGGCCAAATATAATTTCGAAAATTCTTGAAAAAGTTATTAACATTAGACTCCTGTGATATTTCGCCGACAAGAATATCTTATCAAACCGTCAATTTGGATTTTGGGTTGGTTGTTCTTCTGATTAACAAATTTATTTATTGTTCCACTTATAACCGTCATGCTGCTCTTATTTTTAGAGATGCTGAAAATAGTTTAGATAACGTCTGGTATTCAGGTTTACTTTTGAAGTTAAAGATACTCTCCAATATTCCTCAAACATCCACTACATTAAATTATTCAATTCTAATTGGAAGATTTACCTAATGTAAGATAAATTATATCCTATCCAACTACTGGAGTTCCTCAAGGATGCATCCTTTCTCATCTTCTATACATTATTTATAGTTATATATATAGTATATGCCTCTACCTCAAACTCGTCGTCACTCCTATAATACTGATGACGTTAATAGATTAGTGACTGCAACATCCTTGATTAAATAACATTGTAGATATTGCAAAAGAAAAGTGTTGTTAATATTAGAGACAATAAAACTTATTTGCAAGCAAACACTACATTCAATCAAAGTTCAAAGAAGGACCTTGAAAATGAAAGATTGTGATTGGATGGAATATTATAACCAATTGTGATCCATAGTTTGAAAATAATATTGCATTAGGTTGATATATAGAGGTTGCCGATCATTTCGCTCTCTCACTTTTTGCCCATGGAGTTTTCACTCTGTATTTGTCCTTTATTATATACATTATTTAAGAAATTAAATATCAACTTAACTTAACTTAACTTAACTTTTCGACAGTGCGAAACACTTTCTTATCACCTTGAGAAAGCTTCTTCAAAATTAACTTTGACAAAAAAACAAATACATGTATTTATTACATATTATTACAAATAGGTTACCTTCTTTTGGGAAAACTAAAGGATGGTACATTATATAAATTATACGGTACATTTTAATTTTGTACCGTAATCCCGATTATAACCATAACTGTATCAGTGAAGCTTTACTTATACAACGAAATATCATCAGGTCTCTATATATTTTAAAAGTATAATATTGTTTTGTGTATGAATTTATATATATATATATAAGTGGGTGTGTGTATATAAATACGTCTATGTTTTAATTGATTTATATTTTAATTATATTTCAAGTAAAGTAGATTTAAGTTTTGAATTTCTCGTTTGATGAGATTATTTCATTGAATTATTTTAATCTTGAAATGTTTATATTAGAATTTACCTAATGTATAATTTATATAATGTACCATCCTTTAGGTTCCCAAATAAGATGACCTATATAGGTCGAATTCGCTAGGGAGAATGGTATCAATAAATGTAATAAAAACGTGTATTTGCTTTTTGGTCAAAGGTAATGACTGTTTTCTTCCGGGTCAGTGATATATACAAACATACCTTTTTCAATGATGATAATTTCCATATGTTGGGATGAACCGGTACTCGTATATTTCTAATTGAGATTTGTGATGTAAAATGAAAATGTTCAATTGTGTTATTAGTGTTAGCCAATAACATATCGTCTTTGATATCTTATTTCACTATACATTTAAATAACATGCATACTTTTATTACCAATAATAATTAAATCCAAGGCTTATTCTATATAAACATCTACACATAATGACTATCTGTATTCTGTACCATCTGTAAACGAGCGACTCATAAAATGAAAATCACCTATATATATATTTTTTAAATGCAGTAACAATTATCAACAAGTGCCTTTCTGTTATTACATAACAACAATAGTCCGCAGTTCAACCAAATTATTTATAAATATTCAATTTGCAATCATTTTATTATTCTATTTACAAATTCTTTCAAAATACATTAAACGAATCACTAAAGCAACCTAGTCAAAAACATCAAAGTTCTGGCCTTGAGCTACATTTGTCAAAATATTCCTCTATATATTTCTTGTTCGATCACTCTTAACAGCCCACACAGGCATTAAAGCTACAAATCAAACGTATACAAAATTCCTCCATTTGTTTGATAAAAATCACAAAATGGTGTCCTTTCAGAAATATTAAATCATTGCATGATGAAATTAAATTGATATAGATAGTTTAAATATATACATAGATTAATCTTACTTAAAATCACATTTCCAAAACTTATGACCAATCTCCCATTGCCATTGGAAATAAGAAATAATCCGCAAGAGAAACATTTTATTAACAATTTATAACTCTGTTTCGATTTGCATGAAATGTTGCTTTGAAAATTAATGAATACATTTATAGATGTATACCGTACGTTCATGTCGTACTTTATATAGACTTAAAATAATTAACTCGATGTAAATCAATCTACAATTATAAATTATAAGTATGGTGATTTAAACCCATCAATATTTATAACTCTCTCACTATATATGTATTTCTCTTTACTCATTTTTCTTCTTCTTATCATTCTCCAAGTTTTTCCTACTTTGATATATTTTTATAAATAAAATAAATAGCTTTTATAGCTTCTCCTGAAGATGAGTTTCAATGACTCGAAGGAAGATGCATTTTGTATTCTTATATCTGATCAAACAAGACTTCAGCCTTCAACAATTATTTAGTATTTCTGATATTACATTTAGTTTCTATACATTTAAATTGGTATTATATTATTGATCTATCAATGTAATTCTTTTGTTTGATATTATAATATTGTATAGACAGTCGGCTTTCTTTTTTTTATTATTTTAATAAAATTCAAATTTTTCATTCGCCGATCACTTATAAATTTTATTTCAGAATGAATCTCTCTAGTTTGTTCCATCTATTAAAAACGAAATACATAATTTTATAACCATTATTAAAACAAAACCATACAAAACTTTATTGTTAATTTGGATAATAGTTTTATATATTTATAATTATTGAATAAATTTGAATTTATCATCATTTTGACAATCCTCTTGCAATGAACTTTTATTCATGATTTATATTATGATTTAATGTAACCTTTTTTAAACGTTGTGAAAGAAATGATTTATTAAATTGATAATGACTCGCCAGCCAAGACTGTATAAATAAGTAGAAACTTGTTGCCACATACGCTTTCTCTTCCTAACCAACCGTGATCTCGGTTGTTCATACATTTAAGGTGAAGGTTACTAACTTACTATAACTTTATACGACGTATTTCAATGTTAGATAATATAACCATTGACTAAATCATATGACGCTTGGCTAGACTAGATGAAAGAGCTAGAGATGTCATTACATTGAATTTTAAGTATAAGAAATGATTTTAATTCTGAAAGAGTTCCGTCACCTTGGCCGATCTCATTTTTCGAATCAGTGGCTCATCTAATTTTGATAATATGAAATACATTAAAAATACGAAAAATATATCTTTTAGAAGGATAAAGAAATTAAATCACTTATTTTTCAGATACAAATAATTAAATATACATGTAATAAATAGATAATATAAATCATTTTTCAATAAAATATGTATTAAAATATAAATGTTACTTATTTTCTATTACTTTTTCATTTTTAGAGAAGAAATGTTTTCAATTTGTTCAATAAAACAGGAAACAATTGTAAATATTTATAATTAATTTCAATAAATATAATTAATTATATTTTATATAAATTAGTTTGTAAAGATTGGAAGCAAATTATTCTGCCAACAGGTTTCGTTAAACACGATATTTGAATAATCTTTCTATTCTTCTGAAAGAAAGTAGCTATTCTCTTGTAGAGAACTTTAAAATGATAAAATAAAACCTTTTGGTTGTCTTTGTATTATACAGTATTGGAAAAAGATTGAGAAATATTTATTAGTTCAGAAATGACCATCATTTTTTAAAATCAGGAGTAAATGAAGACACAAAAATAAATGTGGTTTATATTAATCTGTACATATCAAAAGTCAGGTTGCTTCTATTCAGTATTTTGACTAGATTACTTTCATGACGATATTTTGTTTCAAAGGATCTAGTTGTCTACACTTAATTTTATTTAATTTAATTATGATTATGTGCAATTTAGATCACATTAAATTATATCTATTTATAAATTTCAGTTCGATGCATTTTCATCGTCTCTATCAAGCTTGTTTACTGATCAGGAAGAAGCTCCATTTACATCTATAAGTAAACAATCGGTAAGTCTATATTTAAATGGGTTTAATTTCGTCAAATATAAGAAATGGTGACAATTCAGAATATAATTATATTGTATTTACTTTAATAAACATGTAAACAACTTAAATAAATAGCCGTATATATAAAATAATCAATAAACTCTGTATATTTTTGATAAATGAATGTGTTTATTTGTAGCATATTATATCCATTAATTGTTTCTTGCACTGTATATTGTGCAATCTATTGTTACGTACCCTAGAAATTCTTGGCTGTTACTTGCTGAGACTAATTTTCTGTGAGATTGAATTAAGTTTATTACTGATGAATATTTTTGATGAGAACTCTTCTAGCTGTCATTATGCGTGTATATGACGATGTATTTTTTCAATGTCAAATCAAACTGCCATTGGGCATGTATTGATAGGTATACATTCAAAATAATATATCAATTAGGGTATTAATGCAATAACTCAAAAGGACATGATGTAATATAGGGTAAAGCTTGAGGCATTACAATGATTTATAATGTTCTTATATCATATAATTGTATTTTTACAGCCGATTACGAATATATATATACGGCTCTCGTTGATGAAATTAGATATATATACGAAATTTACTTCACATTATTACATGTGGAATATTGAAATATCAGAATTTTAATTTTGTTAATGTCTGGTATAGACGTTTTTAGTTCTACTAGAAAAAACATTACCTGTACATCGCTTTAGGCATTGTGTTAGGTTGTATATCAGTAATATATTAGGGTATAATCAAATATACTGAACCAAAGAAATGTATAGCAATTATAGCTTAATTATTTTAAAATTATATAACCTAGACTCAAGGTTATTTAATTTTATAATAGGCCTAGAGAGTCGAATAATTTAGTTCTTTAAAAATTAAAAATTTCGTATTGTCCAGGTAATAATTTTGTATAACTAATATAAACTTTGAATCAGAAATAAAATGATTTTGAATTTAAATAACTTTATATTTCTATTAATATGGTGGTGATATAATGTTCTTAAAATAATTACTTAACAGTTTAAAAATATAGTATAATTTACTTATTAAAAATGGTAAATTACATTTACTTTGTTAATATTTAATGATGAACTTTATTTTTAATATTTTATGTGGTTGTTTTCAACATATTTTTTTAATATCTTATGAAATTTTAAATATTATAAGTAGATTCGTCTCTAAAATCTATCAATGCTATATAATATACCGTTGATTTATTTACTATTTTAAACATACTGAAAATTGTATGTATTTTTGCATTACTGGAAAATGTTGATACTTACAAGTCTATGTGATTCATTTTTTTTAAAAAGGTAGTGATTTTATTTTCAAATATTCAATTAAATTTTAGTGTCACGTTTTAGTGAGTTTTAGTGACACAATATATATATATATATTATAAATCAATGAAATCATTGATGAATTTTCTATCATTTTCAAGGTTAAATTTGTTTACATCTATTACTTGATGATGTAATGAAGATTTTAAAATATTGTCATTGACTGAAATGTTTAATGTTACGGTCATGAACACTGAAGATTTATTACATTATGAATATTTATAAAATAGAATATTTAACATTTATTTGATAAATGTATTATATATCATTTTAAATGCCAAATTTTTTTCGAAATAGTAACAATTATTTGAAAGAAATAGATTACAATTTAAAAATTGATATTTTATTTGAGAGTAAAATTATTTTTGTTTAATTTTAAATGATTTTGTCGACATACATTTCTGTAAAAATTATTATACAAATGTATGTTATTATTATTTGAGAAATAAAAAAAATGTGTGCTTTAAAATTCGAAAAATATTAACAAACCAATGTTCAGATTCGTCTACTGCACTAAAAAACATGATTTTTTTGTTTATTTTTAGCTTATTAGACGAAATTGAAAGAATTCGAACTGTAAATTGTATTCATAAGAAAAATAAATTGAGTTTCTTGATTTTTATTGACAATTGAATCTGTAAAAAAGATCCAAGGAAAGTGACAAAATCAAATACGATATTTGAGTACGAAATGATTTACATAAAAAGTCATTACACATCATACACGTAAAATATCAAATCATTAACAGAATCTATAATTTAATTAAGCTTTATCAAATTGTTTGTAGTTATATTTCATCAACTAATTGTATTTAACATTACTTTATTAATTTCTATTGTATAGTTAAATTAATTTAATTGTTTTCCAGTCCTTCGAAGAGAGATCCTACAACTCTTTGAAATGGATTTGCGCCAACGAAACTGCTCTCAAAAGTTCCTCCAAGACTCAAACTGATACTTTTCTTCAACTGTTTTCGTATCTAAAGGGCGAAAACTCCAGAAGTGAGATTATTTATAGAAGACAAGTATAAGTAGCCACCCTTAGACGGAATAATTATATTAAGAATTATCTAATATATATATATATATATATATTAAAGA
>JAJNBT010211236.1:0-10901 GCA_028455955.1 Notopais sp. p TS-2021 | reverse complement strand
TACTGATGAAGTATGAAAATTTATATTTCAGGATTAATACGGTTATAGGACTTTTCGTCCCGTATTATAAAATCTAACCTAAACAAACCTAACTTAACGGAATGTTCGGGACGAATTGGCCGGGGACGAATAGTCCTTTCATTGATTAATACAAATAAAACGGAAATAATGATGTTTACAAGCAAAAATAAATTAATATTTCTTATTTAAAATCTTACGAAAATGACTTTTTTTAATTAACTACATTGTCACAAATCACAAGTTAGTTAAAATATTACTACTCCAGTGAACAAAAGCTGTCGGGAACTTCGAGTTGGAATGTAAATATTACAATATATTTGCTTTAATAATTATATATTTTTTTGACTATTATGTAGATTTTAAGTGTATTTGCTAATCATAAAAGTTGTTTTAAACATTCGTATATATTTACTTGTTCTAATTTAAAGGATATTGTTAGACGTCACAGAATTATTATTTTTTGTGAAGAGTTTATTTTATAACGTTGACTAAAACTACTGATTTTAAATAGACATTGGCGATGTCTATTAATCAATGAAAATTAATAGATGGTGCAGTTTCTAAAACTAAAAATATTTCAATGTAGCTAAAATTAAAAATATCGAGTTTGTATATAATATAACATCAGTAAATGGTACATAATATTGGTATAAAAAATGTTTATTGTTATACGTATAGTATTTAATTAGAATATTTTAAAGTTAATTTTTATATTACTACTTTTTAAATGCCTGAAATATGAAGATTAAAAAATGTAATTGAAAACAAGAGACCGAGGAGCTCCTGCAAACACATTTTACGACTTTCCATTAATATTCCACCGCTGTTTCGCTCATGACTTAAGTCGTATAATTTATCAAACTATTTATCAGCTGATATCGTTGCCAACTTTCACTTTATTTTCTATTTCTATTACAGGTTGGAAAAGTGGTTAAGTCATTTGCCGATCATTTTTCATGGTCTTTGATCGGCCTTCTGTACGAGGATGTATCAGAGTCAATAGGAGGTCATTCGACATGCAGAATGACCTTGTCTGAAGTACACAAAGCGGTCAAGAAAAACACCAAGAACAGAAGTTTCGTTTCTGGTGAACAGAATCTCCGAGAACTTGTTTTGTTTCTTAAAGATCAAACGAGAAGTAAGTTCATAATTGATTTCTTCAATTTTTATATTATATATCCATTTTAATTAAACTTTAGTAATTTCAATTAATTTTTCATATGAAGAATCATTTCATAAATAAGTATAAAACAATATTTATCGATTAGAATCGAGTAAAAACGACGACAGAAACTGATATCATTATAAAAAGTTGGCAACTCTGTAATCAAATTCTCGTTAAATATTTCCATATAACCGAAAGATCTCGCAATTTATTACGATCCCTGTAGATCCTATTGAATGCAGAATAGACTCTCGTCGAATAGATTAGATTGAATACATGAAATCTAGAATCTAGGAATAAATCCCAATTTACGTTAAAAATAATAAAAAAATTGATTGCATCGTTTTACAAATATGATATTTTGAAAGACGATCTTGGATGTTCTCTGTAATTGAATAATGTCCAAAAAAATTATTTATGGATATCAGGAAAAGTTCACAATAAATTATCACTTGATAATTGATGCATCATTTTTCTATACAAAATTATGATTCACAATTGAAATTATTCCGTGGATCTGTGAATAGATAACTGGATACGCATATTATACGTATAACATTTGTTACATTAATATTAATGGATATTTGTTAACCTATTTATTTTTCGATAAAATTTGCATCACAATTACAATTTTATAGCTACTTCAATTTGTAATTTTATTTTCTGTAACATAACGAAATCTACAGAAAAATTCACATTTTATTTTATATTTATTTTATTATTTATATATACAGTAATTACTGTATTTGTAATTAAATTAAATGATAGTGAAATTCCTGTTTCAAATACCGTAGATTTTATTACAATTTTTGTCAAAACTGATCTGAAAATATCATAAATGTCACATCAAATGTTTTAAATATCAGATATTTTTCATTCAATTTAAGCTGCAAAATGTATCTATTATTATTTGATTCTAAAATTCTAAAATCATTAGTCACTTAACTTTTTGTTTTCAAAAACGAACAGAATAATCTTTTCATAATTGGTACAAATAACTTCTGAATTTTTTCATCCTAATTTTGAAAACAAAAATTAATTCGATTCTCAGATAAGATCGAATTACCTTATTGGTAGATTTCTTAATTATTGATGCATTGAAATATTTTGTGACATCATCCAGGTTTATATGTTTTCTTGTTTTTTTTTGTATTTTGAGATTCTGTAGAGTTATTTTGCAGCATTTTATCAAAACATTCCGACGGGAATGCATGTGTTAAGCGTTGGCTCGAGTGCTACGAAAGAGGTGGTTCAAATGTACCAGTTAAGTAATTCGATCTTATCTGAGCATTGAATTATTTTGTTTTTTCAAAATTTTGATAAAAAAAATATTCTTAAATATTCTAATTTATGTGTTCCAATTTTGATAAAATTTGTTATGTTCCTTTTACAAAAAAATGTAAAGTTACTTATGATTCACCCCAGAAAAATATTAATTTTTGGTATTTTATTAATGTTTGTTGACAAACTGAATATAAAATAAATGACCTTACATTGTTTCATTTTCTATGAAACTGACAGTTTTAGCTTCTCTAAGATACAGGATATTAATTATTATACGTAACTTTGTCCAATTCTCGTACGGTGTCTCTTTAAAGGCTTGTAATAAAGGATTAAATCCTACAGTCGTGGTTTAATAATAGCTTTATTATCATAAATAGGCGGTCGAATACCTTATACAGGTCGTTGAGTTCCCAGTCATAATATAAATACTTACGAAGAATAAAGCACAAGATTTAATTATATTATCTCAAGCGTGAAATTGAGTTAGCCAGAAATACCAAAGAGCATATATTCCGAGAGAGTAATTTAATGAATGTGGTTTCAACTAAATAGTTTTATCAAAATTATTAGCATATCCTAAAGATGAGATTTAATTTTCATTGAGCATTTTGAAATATGTTTCCAAGCCGACAATTGAAAGTGAGAATTGATATTTGAGGCCATTCGATTTACTATTGTGCCACACAACTGGCGCGCCATAAAATCTTTGGTAGAAATGTATGTCAATTGTAACGTTTATATTGACAATTGATGTTTTATTTATTCTTTACCTGTTTATCACCATGCTGATTCCTGTTTTCTTAAAGTTAATTGACGATTGTGAACAAATCAAATTAGAATTTTATTATAATTTAGATCTAGAATTTAACTGGACTATTTAATTCGACTAAGATGAAATAGATATAATAGTGATGATTCAAACGTCAAAAAATTCATACAAAATATTATTAAAAATTTAATAAAATACAAAAAAATGAACAAGTAAGCGGATTCGATTTTTAATGAAGATTTCTTCTTAAAATATGGCTCCAAAATCTGAATATTTCCAAAAATATTTGTTTTTCTCTTCATTGAACACAACCTGAATAGCCAACCAATGGAAGGTTACACAATCAACAGCATTTCCATAGATAATTGGTCAGTTGAAATCAAACTGTGATTTAAAACGATTCTACCATAAATATTTATTATTTCGTTTATATTTATTATTTATATAAATAATTTTGCGCGTTTATTTCCTCTTTTGGTAACGAAATATATACAATAATATATAGCTTAAGGCAGAACATATTACCGGTTTCAATTACTAGTTCATTTTTGTTCAATGTTAAATTCTGAACTTACTAATTCATGCAGGGACGAAACTAAGGATTCTCGCTTCTTCTATTAAACTGCAGATTACTTCTAAGAAAATAGATTCAGCAGAAGTCGCTACTTATTATTTTCAACTTACTTTAATTAAACAATTTTTTTTAAATATTAATGTTATCATTTTCAACAGTTGCATCAATTTTCATTTCGACTGAATAATCACCAATACCTCTTAATTATTGGTTTTCACTCATTAGGATCTACATTCAATAATAAGTATCATTATATCAATAGAAAACTAAATAAAACGATAGTAAACGATAGAAAATGATATAAAACTATGTACTATGTACATGCTTTGCAGAGTGTACTTCGAAGTTAACTTTCTACGTTTCATATTTTATTCAACATTCAACATTGGAATTAGCTTAAATTTGGATATTGTAGCAGTATCCAAAGGAAAAGTTAGTGAAACACCGGTTTGAAATACCGCAGATTTTAATTACTTCTTTTCTCTAAATTTTGACGTAGCTGTGCAAAATTTGCAAGAATTTGACTGAAAATTGAAGGAATGTATTGCGGACAAACAAACAGACAGCACCATTAGAATTTGATTTTATTTACAAAAATCTCCCCATCTAAAAAATAAAATATCGACGGGACTGGGTCTTGACCCCCGTTTTCGTTTTCATCATACAAAATTTTCAACAATTCAGTTTAGAATTGTACACACAGACAGGTAGAATTTTATTATAATTGGGCTTTTTCTGTCTGTCTGCCAGTTTGTTTGTCCGCTATACAAGTTAACAGTTTTCAACAAAATTCTTAGGAATTTTATATGGCGAATAGGGGGGTAAAGACACAGTTTTGTTACTAACTTTTTTTCAGGCGGAGGGGGATAATTATAACAAACTGAGGTAGAACATAGGCCCAATAGAGCGCTCCACAACAGCGAGTGATATATGCCGCCCGTAGTGCTGTTTTTCTGCAAGTATGCTGAATTATAAAAAGAGTTACTGCTTCTTCTAAACTATTTCTAAGAAAATTATATCTGCTTAACATTTAAAATGTGCTTTACAGCTTTATTTCACGTTGCAAAAAATAATTCTGTGCTGATTAATGGGGATTTACCATATATTTTTTATAAAAACATTACACTTGATTAACTTTTTTCCTTTGCGCTTTTGACCAACACCGAGTCATCATCAAAGGGTTTTCCAAACTAATTAAAAATAAATATAAATGCACAAATAAATAAATGAAAACATTCATTCATTTTGAAATTATTTTGAAAACCGTCAGTTTAATGAAGACGAAATTAATTTTCCAACTTCGAAAAGTGTTTTGAAACATATTCCAAAATATTATTTTTAATAAAGTTTCAAAATGTAAGGAAAGTTATCTTTGAAGTCGCTAATTATTATTTTCAACTTACTTTAATTAAACAACTTTTCTATAATTAATTTTATCATTTTCAACATTTTCTATCAATTTTATTATCGACTTAATAATTATTAATGCCAATCAATATTTGTCTTTTGTTCCCATTTTTAAGTTGAGATTCAAGAATTAGTCATATCCCAATAAAAAAAGACATAAAAAGGACATAAAACGATAGACAATGAACGGGCTGACGGCCTGATGTTATCAATCCAACAGACGCTACTTCGAAATCAATTTTTCTACGCTTTACATTTTGGTTCATCAATCAACATTGGAAATAGCTTAAACTTGGATACTATTTATATATGAACTGTGGTGGTATCCGAGTGAAAAGTTAGTGAAACATCGGTTTGAAGTACCGCAGATTTTAACGATGTTTGTTCAATTTCCGCTTAATAACAACACGGTTGCAAATATTCATATATCTTATACATCTATTCCAGGAATATATATTACTGAATTCGTTATTCAGATATATTCAATCATATTAACAATATGAAATATGAACATAGTTAACACTTCCATAAGTTTAAATAATATATATATCCCTGCAATAGCATATGATTTTTCAATTCAAAATATTTTTCAATATTTATGAATAATAAAATTAGCTCTATTATTTCGAGGGCATTTATATATATTGTCATCTGTAATGCATGCGAAACCTTTGTCAGTTGTATACATATAAAAACCATTAAATGTAGATTTATTTGTCATGTAGTACTGATTGGCTATATCAATAATTGAATGGGTTTTCAAAATTATGCAGGTTATTAAATAACCCATTCTTCGATATTTCAATTTAGTAAGCAAAATTAACAATTTTTCATACACATAAATTTAAATAAAAATATTTCAATTGCAAATTATTCTCTTCATTTATCTTACAAAACAATATTGAATTGATAAATGAAAATTTATTTGTTATTACAAGAATTTATTTGTTATTTATATTAAGATTCTTTAGTTAAATATCTCTTGTATTATTACTTTATTGCCGAATACACTGAATTGAGATGAGATTCGATAATAATCCTGGTCCCACAAAAGAGAGAAGAGAGAGAAAATCTTTACTTCATGAAGACATAATAAATATATATATAATGTTATAATCAAAATGCACTCGGCATCCCGTATTATATCTTTCATTTGTTATAATATAAAACTAAGGAAACTTGGTGTAGAAAAAAAACTTTCAAACTAAGTTAATTGACAGAGAGAAGAAGTCAAACTTGCAGAAATATCTATAAAAATATCATCTAGAAACTTCATTATTACTTTCAGATATTAGGCGTATTTTCATATTTTCTGCAAAACATATCTGAATCGAAAAAGCATTATCTAAATTATTGTTCACCAATAGAATAACTTGATTTTCTAATGCCAATGTGTAAAATAGACAACACAACACATGAAATAAACAATTCGGTATAGTGTTAGTCAATTCATGGATTAGTCAATATATAAAATAGATAATACAGTACATTAAATAGACAATTCGATATAGTTTTAGTCAATTTATGAAATAGTCAGTGTATAAAATAGACAATATAGTAAATAAAATTGACAATTAATGAAATTGTTTAATCCGTCAAGAAAAAGTATTAACGCTATAATGATGACCATAGGTTCGAACGCGTAGCCGTACATACTGTATATACTGCGTATACTTATGTTATAAATAATCAATATGTTTCCAAATTTTCTGGCTCTTCAATTCATCGAAAATGAAAGCTTTCTAGCAACGAACCTGAATTCATTAATAAATAGTGCTTGCCTGAATACAATTTTTCAACTTTAATAATTTTATTTACATTTATTATCAGATGCGACTATTTTCAATTTCATATTTTCTCACTTTATTGACGGAAAATATATTGTCGAGGTTTCATTTGGGAGATTTCTACTCAACCAAATATTAATCACTTTAAATACGAAGTTTCAACCGTATCCAATTATGTTAAGTAATTGAAACCAAGTAATCTGTGACGTCATTGATTTACTAAAGCCATTGTAATATAAGGTTGGATTGATACATAGGACTCTTCTCGCTCTGTATTTTTCAATTGTATCTTGATAAATATCAGTAATGTCCTAAATTAATGTTATACTCAATTTAATTAATTTATTAATAATGATATTTGTAATTAAATTTCTTATTTTATATGTAAAATTATACATTAATATTATACATTTATAAATTAAAACATTCGAGAAATTCTGATTCTAGAATGTATTTTATATATGCAAAATATGTATTTTTAAATAATTCGTTCTGGAATATAGATTATAGACTCGAGACATATTTTTCGTGCCATTTTCATTAATAGGTGATTTGTTTTGGCATGGCACAATATGTAGCACGCGGTTCTGATAATAAAAATATGCATTTGTGTCATTGGCAGTGAGTGACTAAATAGCATTAGCCTCAACCAATATTCGAGTGTTTTTAAGTAGAAAACAAATATAAAATATCACCCCGGTAAGCAATCTAGCAAATGAATTATTCCTCATATAAATTCAAACAAACTTTCATTTACAATTCAGAACAGACTTTGCACAAAAAAGTAACTCTTAAAAAAGTTTTTATTAAATTAAACAGATATATATTATTTGCAGGAAAGAAAATTACGAAATGCGTAACTTCATTACTGCTAAACACAATATAGGAAATTGCATCTACGAACACTCTTTTAATAAATAAATAAATATTTATTTGGTATTATTACTATAGTGAGTTAAATCGCAAGAGACAGAAACAAATACGAATTGTTCTTATCGCACTACTGACCCAAGTCAACAAATCAACATCTCACTTGAAATACACAACTAATTGAAATTATTAATTCTTAAAATATTGTGATAATATTGACTTCAAGATACTAATCTTATCATATTAAATAAATTAAAGATAATTAATTGTAATTAACTGATTATTTCAAATTCTATATATTTTTAAGTTAATTTTAAATAAAAGTCAACTTAGGATGTTCATATTTATTAACATTTTATCGAACTTTCCAACATCAATATTTAATGGTTACGGAAAACATCTTTAAAATAAACCATCAATTTGGGAATTTGTACTTTAATTTAGCGAATATTTGCAATTGAATAAAACTGATTTGACAGACTTGTACATTTATTATTATAATCTATTAAGTGATAATGCGACACATTGCAATCCATTTTAAAAACTATGTAAATTATACAGGTTATTCGGAAAGGCACTGTGTACTTATATATTTATTAACATACATGTAACAACATTGAATACGATTATAAAAGTGCACATTGACTTTCTGAACACCCTGTATTTAGAGAAAATGCGAATCTTTGTCGTCTGATATAGTGTAAGAGAAAATCAATATCGCCACCCAATGATAAAACATGCTTGGAATCCATGTAAATCCTGTCTTCGTGTGATTACATACTGTATGTAAAATAGGAGCCAGGAATACAAATCCGTCTATGATAATGCCGCCAATGTTCCAAAATATTAATATTCATGTTAACAAAGTTTAAAATATTAAAATCAGTCTAAGCAAAGTATATTTAATCCTTATTGAACATCAAATTGTCAATTATACATTTTGGAATACAGATTTTGGATTAATAAAGTTATATGGCCGACGAGTCCTTGTTATTCCCAAACGGCTTGACATTCTTTATTTAATATAAAGAATATCTGATTCCAGGTAATAGATTCAGTGAATTTTGTATGGAACTTTCTTTTATAATTGAATATTATGTTGTGTAATTAGTCCTCTAATTACAACATGTAATTGTATATTCTTGTATCGATATTTGTTGTTAATAAAATCATTTTTCGTATATTTTCGTAACCAATTAAAAAACGTCAAATCGACCAATGAATGATCAGTATTCATAATTTATCTTTCAATATATTTAAAAATAGAAATAATTTCTAATATATAATTTTGAAATCTCAATAGAAGATATTTAGTGATTTTTTAAATTCATATATAAGAACAAATTATTATATATTAAATATCCGTTTACAAAATTCTCATTAAGTACTATAAACTAAATTCTTGTACACAATATTATATTTTATAGCAGGATTAAATTAATAGCAAGAAATGTTTTGAATTTATTGACTTTCTATTCGCTCTCGGAACTGTGCTAGCAAATAAGAATTAAGGATTTAAAGAAGAGTTTCATTGAACAATTTTCTTGATAGCAATCGTATTACAACGATATATGAATTCCAAGTTCATTTAATTCCCACAAGACTTGCAGAAAAATCCCTAAATATCATAAATTGGATACAATTCCCGGGAAAATAAGTTAAACCAAAATGAATTAAAAGTAAAATTATAACTTGTAGATTTAAACCCATTTTGTAATTGCAATTAAAGTTTCAATTCTTACGATCGTCAAGAAATTAATATTTCATTGTTTATTTTTACTATAAAAGGGTTTTAATATAAGTTGGATAACAAATTTCTTCGTGGAAAACCTGTATTGAAAAAGATATGTTTTAAATTTTATTGCATCATAGTCCAATATTGAAATGTAAAACTGATATTAAGTACAATAATATAAATTAATTTCAATATCATTACTTATATATATATGTAAGCGCTAATTAATACATTAATATGACGGTCAATTCAAAATGCCAATAACTTTAAACCTTTTGAATTAATCTAGTACGAACATTTAATATTCAGGATTAATGTCCAATAATATAAAACATTGATTCTCAAAACTTAATTGTCAGCTGGCTCTTGTAAGATTAAAAATATTTTGGCGGACCACACATATAAAATATGCCGTTATGTCATTCGAAATGCTATTTGTTACTATTTCTCGACTTCCTTGAGTTCCTCATGATCTGAGGAACACTGATGTAGTTTCATTATTATTCTATCATCTTAGTATGCATAAAATTCATCTTCATGTTATGAAAACTCATTATGGCTTACCATTTTCATTCAAATTTACAACATAAAAATACAATATCGTCTAAAGTAAAAACCAACAATACCGGTTTTATATTTGTCACGTTATTTTTTACGGTAATTCTTAATTAAAATATAACTAATTAATGTCAATATTATTTAATATTTATGATATCAAGTTGATAATCATTTCTAACCTTTCTAAATGATGATACAAATTCTATCATCTTTCTTCATCGTTTGATAGGTTTTAAAATTGACGATTTCTCTTTCTCAAAATTATGTCGTTTTGCCAACGTCATTCGAGAATGCAAAATGTCGGTAGTTTGCTTCTATTTCCGGAGTGATTGATGATGCAGGTTTTTCTTTCTTCAGGAAGATGGCTTTCTAATGCAGATATTCTAATTACACTAGATTTTAAACAGTCAGTTATTAAGTATTTGTAAAAGTCGCTACGTAATTCTGGAATAAAATTCGAATATTTCTAGAACAAATTTTAAATACTTTTCTAAATTTTTTAAAATTATTATTACAAATTACTACATAACGCTAGACGTATTTTCGTGTGATCGGTATCGGAATAAGAATATTTATTATCGACGCAATCTTTTCCCATTGGATATCTTCAGATATTGAAGACATTCTATTGGTGCATATTAATTTGAAATTGATATTTGGTATATGAATTTGAAATTTGGAATATGAATTTGAAATTTGGAATATGAATTTGAAATTTGGAATATGAATTT
>JAJNBT010210990.1:0-15467 GCA_028455955.1 Notopais sp. p TS-2021 | reverse complement strand
CATCATAACGCGTTTAACGATACGACCTAAAGTAACACATCTAATGCGTTTCACTTTTTAGAGTGTATGAATAAAAAAAAATCAACCAAATACACCACTGTAGAAATTATATATTAGGTAAAACCATTAATTTCGATTATTTAATTTAGTTTTGTAGGCATGAAAAAACAGTTCTCACTTTGACCACTCGATGTTCTATACCTGACCTCGCTCGCCCTTGTAAAGTCAAACAAGACACTGCTTTACCGTTCTTCTAATTAGAATTCAACCACCGTTGAGGGCACCGTCATATTAAAGCCAAAGGCTGTAAACTAACTTCAACCTCAGTATGGTAATAAACTTCATCTTAAACTTCTTGTCAAGGTATAAATAGCTAACTGTTTGTTGCCTGTAGATATTTTGAAATTATATATTAAAATTGCAGTAGTATCATTTTATTTGACTTTAATTTCAGCTAACAACCAAGTGATGCAATGCAGGTTCAACAGATATATTGAATTTAATTTAATAACTGGATCCTAAAATTAACTCGTACATTGAAGTAACTTCACCATTCTATTTTCAGTAATTGGATTCATTCAATTTCAGAAACAATTAAATTTACAACTATAGTCATTTGTCAATGATTAATATTCGTTAGTCGAGATGATAATTTTAATAACATATAGTAGACAATTAAAAAATTATCATCTTCTATTATATAGTTAGAGGTCTCCTGTAATTAATTTAATATAATAGAAGTTAATATTTTTATATATGTTACAAAATATTCGCATTCCAGTTATATTATTCAAGACTTAATTTCATAATCGTTATTGGAACAATTCTGAACTGTTCAAGCAGCAAATTTGTAAATTAGCATTTTATTAAGAGTAACAATTTTTGCAGCAATTTTACATCTCGGTGTATCTCCTAAATAAATTTTTCTAATGTGTTCAGAAAAGAATGTACCAAAAATATATTCATAACTTATTTATTATGGATCATAGAATATAAAATACAAAATACAAAATAACAAGCGAAGATGTAAGATTCAAAATATATAATAGAAATTAATCATACAATAAGCTGATAATTTAATTCGAAATTAGGCAAAATAGAAATTTAAAAACTGCCATATGATTGTACCTTGTTTCTGGTTTAGTTTTTACCCTTCTACCAGGTGTTTACTGCGCAAGAAAAAGCTAAACTGGTAAGATATTTCTACGAAACCAACTCCATCATTAGAGTACAAAAAATATTTAAAACTAAATTTGGTAAAAATGCATCTGAAAAAGAGCGTAAGTAGATGGAATGTGAATATTTTGACAGAGATGAGATGTGAATGAATGAATACAGCAAACTTCGATTCTGTATATTTTCAAATCAAGTTATCACCTTAATTAGTTTTCATTTTATATTCAAAATCTTACATATATGCTTGTTATTTTGTATTTTATTTCTCTAGCATCCATAATAAAGAAGTTATTAACATTTATCTGGTACATTCTTTTCTGGACCGCCTAGAAAGACTTATTTATATATGAGATACATTGAGATGTAAAATTACTGCAAATATTAGACGTATTTTCGTGTGCATTATAAAACGGATCTGGATCGGAATAGACAAATCTAAAATATTGTCCACCAATAGAAAACAATGAATTTCTAGCGACAACCAATGGGAAGAATTGATTCCTTTAATAAAGCGATTCTTATTCTGATCTCGACTATTGATGTTCACGAAAATACATTTAATAAAATTCTGCATCTATTCTAGCATATATTCTAGCATATATTCTTTATTTCATTTCACTAGGATCAATAATAAAAAAAAGCTTTAATATTTATTTTTGGTACATTCCTTCCAGATACCGATACGATAGTTATAATCGTGAGATCAATATAGAACTCTTTGATTTCAAATAAAATGGTTGTCATATTTTAATTAAAATCAACTAGGGGAATCTTGTTCACCAAAACAAACAATCTTTCATGTATTTTGAAAGATTAATGAAAATATTCATGTTGATATGGAAAGTCTCTAAAAATAAAACATTCACCTTAATTTTTATAATGGCATTTCTTAAACTTTTGATATAGAAACTCTTTCGATATAAGTAATTTACATTTATTTTAACCCATATCTGTTTTTTATGTACCACAGAGTTATGCAAATACGATCATCAAATTTAAACAAATATTCAAAATGGGTTGAATCAATAATGTTTTAAAACAGTTGAAAAATCATGTATATATTTGATACACTGATGCATATATAAAAAATCGATTTACAACAGAAATGTATTGTATTTTAGAGTAAGGTACAGCATAGTCATTTAATTATACTAAATAACAATAATAATTAGGACTTTTTTTTATAAAAATATCGGTGTCTGGAGTCTAATTCTTGTTGTGTAGTTGAGGTCGAAAAATCTACCGTCTTTCATTGTATCCAGTAAATATAAAATTCATCTTAAAACTTCTCCCATGACTTCAAATTTGCTGAAAATATTCAAACCAGGATCCGAAACCCTATTTTTATGTAGATTTTAAATCCTTTGGCATTCTAAAAGATTTTCTAGTTTTACTGATAATATTTTTAGAACTTAATCCTCACAGTATTATATTATTCATTAAAATGTAGCTGAATATAATGATTCAGAAATCAATTATTTTCCAATATTTATACATATAATGAAAATCTGTATTTTTATTAAATATTGATGTATGTTCTTTTTTCTAGAAAACTTTAATTTTAGAATAAAGATTTAAACCAAACTTGAAGAAATCATTTTAGAAAAAATTCTTTATTAGGTATCAACGTTTCCGACGTACAATGTGCATCTTCAAGATTAAAAATCATCAAAAAAAATTAAGGAAAACTAATGATCACAACATTTAGCGATTTTGAAAAACCATTAAGTGAATATTCAGCAGTGGAATTAACAGCTGAATTCTGCTTTACGTAAATTATACATGGCGTAAATGATCCGTTAGGACTAATTAATTCTGTGCAAGTAATCACAACTTTCGAACTTATAGTGAATATATTATTTTTTCAAACCTTTCTGTTCCAAAGAGTAAGTTTTTATTCCAATATCCAATCAGATCATGGACAATATCGTTCTTGCAGTTTTCTGACAATATTATATCATAATTTAGTTTATGACAAAACATAATTAAAGCTGACAATATTTTTCGGACTATTTAACAAGTATATTAAGTATTACACTCTGCTAAAGATATTCATTCAATTTTCGTAAAAGGACGCATTACTCAAAATAATGGTGTCCTTTATATTTAGTAGATAATTTTGTTGGGGTTCTTCGCATATATTTTCTCACTTTATTTTTAGTAGATAAAATGGCTATCTTTCTGATAAATTATAAGGTGCTAGCGCTTAGAAATATTTTAGACATTTTTATATAGCTCATTTATACATAATTGATATTTAGTTAGAGTGGTGGTATATATAACAGTCTACTTATATTACTTGACGATTAAAAAGTAAAATATTAAAAAGAATTCAGAGAAATATTCACTATTTTGTATATAATTATACACAAATTGTGTTCATTGAAAGGATTGCTTTGAATCCTTCAAGAACCTGCTCTTTCATATTACTGAATAAAACTAGTGGAATAAAATAAGAAATACAGAATAATTTGTATTGGATGCATAATGGAACGCCTTGAAAAGTGCTACGTGAAGAAGTGCGGTCCATATACCTCTGCCTTTGATCTCTTCTTACGGTTTTTCTTTGTGCTTGTAATGCGCATATATAGGGGAAGAAATTTCCATAAATAACCATTCATCTGACGATAGCTACTGAATTCAATAGCATTATAGTATATATATACTATAATATATTTTCTCATATATATATAGAAATATATCCAGGATATCATACCAGCTGTATAGAAATTTGTTCTATGTCCATTTCCGCAACCGGGAAAAAGGTGATAAATAATCAGGAGATTTTATTTTCGAAAGTGTTCTGTACATAAGTCTCTGTGTTTTATTCGATAAAAATGACTACTTAATACTTCACATATAAATCTTTTATAAGACTGCATTTATTAATATAATTTATAACCCTATTATGCTGACGTCGGACGTGGCTGAATTTTTTAGAACTAAATTTAAGAACAGTAAATTTATGGTCACAAACTACTTTATCGCAAATAAATTCATATATAAACAAAGCCTCTCTCTCTATTGCACAGTTACGTGTCGTATTTTTCAATTGGAAGCTTTTGAGAATCGAGAATCGTCCTGTCCATCAATCCATACGATTGCCTACGTTATTTTTACTAAAAAATTTATAGAAATTCCCTTTATTTAATTAATTTGCGCACATACCGTAAAAGAGGTGAATTCGGACGCGAGGTGTATTCGGACTGTCAAGTAAATAAGTTACATTGTTTTCAATTAGCTATGAAATTTTGCACCTAGAACAAAAAATTTTGTTGGACAATTAGCCTTAAGTAACAGTGGTAATTGTTCAACAAATTGTTTTGTTCTAGGTGCAAATGTTTATAGCTAATTGAAAACAATGTAACTTATTAACTTGAGCGTCCGAATACACCTCGCGTCCGAATTTATCTCGTTATACGGTATCTATTCTTATTAATTTTTAGGTCGTCTATTAATAACAAATTTTAAATACAGGAAAAAGGGATTTTCTTCGGCAACTTCGACTGTATATTTTCGACAAGAATTGAAGTTGAAATTGAATATTGATTCAATAAAATGTACCTCAATGTGTTATCGAGCGAGTATTTTATTTTGAGAAAATAGTCAAATTCAATTGAGAATAATAGTTTGGAAAGTTTTCTTCCCACAAATACATCGGTATATTTGGAATATTTTGGATATTTGAGATATTCTGAATATTTCAAATATTTTCATTGAAAAATAAATTCTCATCGACTTTTATTATTTCTGATCCAATTTTTCTTGACAGAAAAAAATAGATTTTCGATAAATATTGAAATATCTACAAAAGGTAAATAAAAAATTGAAAAAATGGGGAACAAAAACTTTAATTACAAGTTTGTAATTGGATCAGTTTTCACGTTATAGAATCCAAATTTATATATTTCTCGCTGGCTGAAACTCCAACAAAAGAGGAACAATTTAATTGTCTTTGAAAATTCACTGTCATATTAACTGACGCAAATCGAAATCACCTAAATAAATGGTGTTCAAATCGAGCTTTTTATATATCTATCAGGATATTTGTTAATCCAAATATAATAAGAGTATAATTGTTTATTACATGTATTACTTGTCATATGGTTATTATACATTCGGTAATAAATAATCTAACATAAAATAGATCACTTGAAATTATGAACAGCGTATATCATTGCGTGCGCATGCGCTATTACACAACCACAACACCAGTAAGCCTGGCCTTTCGTTCCTTAATTAATAACTGGGTAATTGGCTCTATGACGTTATCTGTTGCGATAAACAGAGACTGTCAGACATGCAAACAAACCATTTTACCTCTATAAGTTACTTCGCATCATTCATTATTTATTATATGATATCTATGTGGTATATATTCCTTGTTAGTCGCATATTTATTACAAAAATGAAAGATGAGCTTCACATTTAATATATTGTTTAGATATACCACTATCGGAATTTAATTTTTACATTATGGTTTTAAATAAAAAGAAATACTTGATTTTAGCACATTCATTATCATTCTGAGTGCTTTTGATCCCAACAATACTCGGTAAAATTCAGAAACTAAATGAGAAAATTATTTTTACATTTAAAATACGAGTATGAGCGTATATTTAAAAGAAATCATAAAATAACAAGAGATTAAGAATTTATATTCACAGATGATATTATTCATACAGGGTCATGTACTTTAGCGACTGTTCGCCAGAAAATATGTTATTTAATAGATATTTAATTATAACGCCCATTATTATAAATGGTTTTTGTAAAAATATAATAGTTTGACACATTAATATATCAAACACATAGTTCATTATCTATCCATCATTAAAAATACGGATTTAAACGTTATTATAAATTATATAAATTTGTTTCGTTTTATTGGCAATTTTATGAGTCTCCAAATAATTGTTTGCAATATATTTCATGTTGCAATTATAAGTTTTGATATTTATTGCAATTTCAAAGTTTTTCAAGTTGTAATTTCAACTGAAGTACAAAGTTCAATTTATGTGTAACTGAAATTACAATTTCTGATGCCATTTACTATAAGTGCATTATTATCATTCCTCTATACTGATGGAGTTGAACCTTTAATTAAGTTTATTTGAGAAAAGTTGGAATTTTAGTATCGGTCTAAAATTGACGCGTCTACCCATAAAGTTTATGTAATGTTGTCGTATAGTTTAATTGCATTATTGTAGGCACTGGGTTAAGGCGTAGTTTATTACACAGGGATGAGCATAAAATTTCTCATGACTGTCGGCAGTTTTAGAAATTACATTAAGTTAATAAAATTATATGTCATCAGACGCTCCATGTAATTTTGTAGAGAATTTTTATACACAAATTGTATTATATTATATTTCTTTTTATTAAAATATTACGTATTATATTACGAAAATGATGCATCGTGTGTATATGATCACATTCTACTGCAGTTGTAAACTGCAACATTTTCAGCCAAAATAGAATCAAGATAATTTCAGTAGTTATTTTCCCTTTGGGAAATTATTCTTGTTATTTTTCAAAACACGTTTCTAGACACATTCTTCTTCTGAGTTTACTAATAGAACAATTATTTTTGCATCGCGAAATTGTAGTAAGAAGATAACAAACTGTATCCACATGAGAAGTTTTAATCTAAAATAATGTAAAACTTGACATTTATTGTTAATTCATTTCGAACTTTACATTACTTTTCATTTGAGTAAAAGGAATCCATAATTCACAAATATTTCTTGTTAATCAACTTTAATGCCAATAACTATATTCATGAAATTCATCAAAATCAGTATATATATATTTCATTTCGAGAAAAACGAATAAAAAAATTGAAAAAAATCCATGAAGCTTAAATATTTTGTTAAAAAAAGTGTCCCCGAAGATTGTCCAATCTATAACGTATAGGATATACCTTTTGTCCTGCAGTAGCCAGTTGCCTACGTGTCAAAAAACTGATTTTCTGTCGTTTTCGCTTCACGCACTTCAATATTGATGAGGAACTGACATTCACACGTGCCAACTGATAAATAACCTATCGTAAAGCTATCAGAAAAGAGCATCCAATAAAGTTATGCCGAACTCAATCTTACGGTTGGCAATTTCGAAACAAGAAACAAGACAGTGAAGAATGTTTTCATATAAACAAACTGCTTAACCCCATAAGTAATTATTGTAAAACATTTTGAATTTGAATCCACTATTCTAGAACTAATATTCTCCATTTTTAGTTGATATAAATTAATCGAATTAATTTATTTGATTTATAGTCAAGCCACTAAATTATAACAACAAAAGTTACTTAAAATGATGAAATTTGTCATTACCGGAAATCTTGCCTGTAGAAAAGGAAAAGTATAAGGTAATGAAAATTTCATTTTAAAATTTAAATATTTATTTCATACATACGTTGAGTTTAATGTTCATTAGAGACCATAGAAAGAACAATAAAAATCATTAATATATAGAATAAATGCAAAATAATGCTGGTACTTCTAAGTAATTGATAATATAGTTTAATTCTCTAAGATTCAGTTTGGCTATAATATTGTCATGGAAATAAGCCTTTAAATCGTCGTGGTGACTTTTATGTCTTTTATAGGCCACTATATCGTTCATATTAGAAAATAATCCTATAACGCTATTTCATTTTCAACTCTTTCTTTTTGGGTAGAATAAAACTTAATCAATTACATCAAAAGACATCCAGAATACTGATCCAAGGATCAGTATTCTGAAATAGAAATTACTTTTTTCTCAATATCAAAACTAAGTGAAAAATATATTTAAAGTCAAGTGCAAATGGTAAGGACTATGACCTTTATCTAATATTCCTTTCTAACATCAAATGAAGGAAGTTCTCAATCAGTAGAGACTATATAGCTGATGTTAATAATAGATCATCATAAAATTACAAGGTTATGTATGATAATCAGCTGGTGCCAAAGTTTCTAAATTTTTAAACATAATAAACACGATTTGCGATATAATAACGATGTACGCAATTTCGACAACTACCACTCAAAGATACGATTAATGTAAAGTCGACCAAACTAAATGACATTAAACATCAATCGCTACAAGCTGTGTTCGAAGGTTAAAATTTATGCTTGCTTAGAATTTCTCCATAGACAATTTATATGATAATATGATAATGATATTAAAACAAAGCAGAAATTGTTTGCATTATCACTTTTACAATAATCAACAATATTACACTATACATGATACATGTATAACGGAGAGGAAATGATAATAACACACAAGCATTTTGTGCTTTGAATTAAGTCCAATGGGAGCATGTATGCTCATATACATATATAATATAGAGCGTGAATATTTATTTCAAACTGAATAGAAAACATTACAAATTACAAGATCAATTCCAATAATTATGAATTATCAATAACAGAAACAACCCTTCTGAACAAGACGCAAGTTGAAGTAAATTGGTAAGAAAATGGAATATTTAACATATCAGATTGGATAATAGAGGAAATAACTTGAACATAGAGAATGAGGAAGAATCTAAAGTATTTTAGATTGCAGACTCCCAGGAGGATAAAATTAATTGAAGATCTCCTCACTAAGGATGGATATGCTGCCCTCAAATCACTAGAAAACAACAGGGACATCGTGATCAGTAGAGCAGATAAGGGAGGAGGAACAGTCATTCGAAATTTACATGAATAAATTAACAAAATTGACGACACGGTGAGTGATGTGATTAAATTTCCTGAATGTAAAAGCATCCAGTCGAGTATAGGCAAGGATAAAATTAACAAGCTTTCGATATTGTTGGTTATCATAATATTAACAAAAAAGTTGTACAAAAATTCCATATATAAAAACTTCATTGATATTTTGAACGAATTTTTCGAAAAATGCGACTATTTGAAATTAATCAAACACGATTCTCTAAATAAAAAAAGAACACTTTTTTCCATTGAATAATATTTGTTTCCATAGAAAAATAATATTTTCAATTACGTAAAACATTTTTTTATTTCAAACAGAATTGAATTAATGAAATATATATATATATTTGATTCATATTTCCCCGGTTTTTCGAGTTCAGCTAGAATTGAATAACACTCAATGAATACACTCAATCACGTATGTTAACATGGACTATTCATTTCAATTTCTTGTTTCCTCCATGCGCCACTCGATTCATAAATGAAATGTGCACACATACACAAACACATATACAGTGTCTGTTTATTAAAAGTTCAACGAACATTACGAAGATTCCATTTTAATATCTGTTATATAGCTTCCATTAAGAGAGATTTCATCATTTTATTCCCATTTAGCCAAAGCAATAAAAACATCTTAAACTTCTCATATCGGAAACGTGGACTTTTTGTAACAATTACAAGAAATCAATAAAGTAAAGGTGGCAATTCGCTACTTTTTATAGCTCTGATTGTCTTGGAGAATCTCGAAACAGAGTTCTTAATACAAGGACCTTAGATATAAATAGAAATACATTTAACCTGAGAATACAAACATTTCATGTGCTCTATTTACACAATCTGTACATGAATAATCGTCAAAAAAGTTATCCACCAATTCAATTGAATGCGTTAATTTCCAACGCCTAATTTTGATTATAAATAGGAACATAAAAATATGATTCCAAAACACTTTATTTATTCAACATTTTCAGTCTTCATTTTAGATGATCGGTTATATAGTGCCACAGAAAATATATTTATTGACTACACAATGCGCATCTTCCTCCCAAATGAGAATTATTACTGCACAAGTTTGTTTTATAGTCAATCTCAGTATTTGTAAAAGTCGACTTTTGAACAGGTTAGTCTGAAGAAAATTCGTCAATTATTTGAGAAGCAACTTTAGCTGCCGAGAACCGAAGAGAAACGAAGGGAAGTTAATTAAGTGGAACTCAATTAAAAATCAATTAGGAGCTACCAATTAACATAATTCGCAATTAAAATGTCGTTAACCGAATTCGAAAGAATTCATTCAAACGTTACAATAAGAGAGTCCTTTTGATTTTTTCTTACAATTACAAATGGTTGAAGAGATTTTTGAGCCACAAAAACGTAATCAATTAAAAAGAGCAGTGGTAAAAGAGCCATTGATAAGGTGACGTCACAGGGACAAACAATGAACTGGCTCTCTCGCATTATGGCACTCCTGGCACCCATTTGTTCTTTTCTTTAGCGCTTTATTTCGAACTACAAACAGAGAACATTCGATTGTCAAGATGCGCACAAGGAATCTCGATAGTCGAGATGCTCATTTCATCATTCACATTTTAGATAATCCTGTTAGACATCATCAGTTGGATAAGATTTATACAGATAAAATAACTCTTTCTGAAATATAATTCCCAAAATATTTTGAAAGTCAATGAAAATTTATGACGTCAACTAACACGTTTCAAGGTCGAATTATTTGGAGTGTCTGTCTATATAAGCTGCGCGATCTAAATGATTTTAAGGGGATCTTTCTAGAGAAAATGTTAGGGCTCAAAAGGAGTTAACTAATGACCAAACTTTGGTCTCTACATCGATTGACCTAATAAATTACGTCATTTGACCTCACGAATTGCGTCATTAGTTTGATGCGAGAGGCGTCATCCGTTTTATACCACTGCCATCGGATGATTTAAATACGACCATTCCATTTCGAAAAGTTGGAGATAAATTTCATTCCCAGACAAATCGGTTTCAAAATTCGAATAGTCGCGAACTCACAAATTTTACATGTTTGAATAATGAACGAGATCAATTATTCTCCCGAATTTTATTTATATCTTGTGTATAAAAATACAGATTAGAATGCAGTATATGAAGAATCCATGGACATATTAAATACATTTAGGTAATATTTTATCTTGGTTAATTATAAAACTATCTGCAATAAAAAAGACAAGGAAAATAATAAACTAAAAGTTAATTTTTCTGTATGCGCGGCTGCAATCCCGTTCTTCAAATGATATTTTCTTCTTAAAATTTATTACACATGAAGCTCCTTTTTTTAACATATGTGTACGGCTTCCTTTACTAAACCTGGAGTCTTATAAACGAGCACTAAATCCTTTCTTGAAAAATAAAATCGCATGTCCAAAATGAACATTACAAAATAACGAAATATAATTCATTTGAAACTGACTGCATTATTAATTTTAATTCTCAAAGTTATTTAAATATATTACAAAAATAAATTACTACACTATTAAAATAATCCGAGACTTCTGTAAGACTATATATACATGTACCGGTAGTTAAATTAAATTTATTCTAGATACGAGAAAGAAGAACAGATGTACGGCGAGAGAGAGAGAGTTTCCTGCCTCGAATATATGCATGGCTGAGCATTATTAGCAAACTATAAAATATATGAATAGCCATAAGTCAGCAGACCAACGGTCAATTTACTAAGATTAAATTTGAAAAGAAAAAGATTCTGTTTTTATTGCCACGCAATCAAGAAGATAAATAAAAAGACTATTTCTAGAACGAAATAAATCGCAGGACGTTTTTTCGCTATTTTTATCACGAAATTCCAACGCAAAATGGCGACCTATTTTTATGATAGTCACAGATCTGCGAGGGCTGCTGTAGCATTTATGCGCATATATACATAGTAAAGTAGATCACAAATGGATTTTTTATATTTGAATATCCATTATGTATGTAATAAAGAACATATCAAAATATAAATGTAATGTATCCATGAATATTGAGATTAAAATTACAATATATAAAATAGTTCCTATCAAAATGAGTTTCAGATCTTTGATCCATACTATAATGTAGTTTATTCTGTCTGTTTATTTGTCCACTGGACATTTTTTTAATTTTTAATCGAATTCTAGCAAATTTTGCATACCGATAAATGGGGTCAAGGCGCAGCTCCCTCGTTATTTAGATTTCAGAAAAATAAATTTCTCCTGGAAAATTATTCCGGAAGAAACTTTTTTGAAAAACCTGCTGATTCAAATGTTATCAGAATTATAAATCGTTCATAACTTCCAAGATTTCTTGACAAATAAATTTACGAGGAAACAACAAGAAGTAAATACATGTACATTTATTATGATGAAATTTGAATTACATTTAGGAGTTCATTATTGGTTCAATACTTGCAATGAGCGTGTATATATAAATATGGCAGTTATTTTGCTATGGTATTATAATATAAATGGACAAAATCTCACCTTGATGACCAAAAAACCCAATGATAAAAATCGGTGTATGGACAAAATTGCATGTCCGAAAATAGCATGCGTTATGTTAGGTTAGGTTAGGTAATGTTTACTAGATTCAACTAGGTTAAACTACGTTAGGTTAGCCTAGGTCAGCCTAGCTTAAACGAGGTTAGGTTAGTTTATGTGGTCTTTTTATTTTTTATGCATATGCTCTTTTATCACATACGCTTATGGGGTATAGCCGATATAATCATCATGGAGGAAAGAAATAAAAAATTGACAATATAAATGACAATAAAGATTAATAATGGTTTTAACTAGTTTTTTTGTCATTCAGGGAGTGGTAGCATATGTATTAAATGCAATATAAAATACATGTTAAACCGTATTTTAAAATTCTGTCATATTGCTCTAGTTTGATCTGGTACCGTATCTAAAATAAACTATATTATAAGGACAAACAATGTTTACAAAATAATTAATTATTCTCTTGATAGACACAAAATAAAGTAAAATGAATATTTATTTAGCTATGTTTGTCAATATTATTTATTGAACAAAAATTTGTGTATTAACTTAAAATATATATCTTCATATTATGATTTAATTTTCGCATTTATTTTGCCAAAAATATATGAAGTATTAAAATGACATGACAGTAAAATCTACGCAAATGTATGAAAAAAAGACTGATCTAAAAAAATTATTTTCAGATTATTGATACCGATTTAATAAAAAAAAACTGCAAAGTCTATCGTCCTTGAGGATCGTTTGGAAAAATTAAGTTTTAAATGAAATAACCAAAATCTAAACAATAGCATTGGACCCGAACGTCATGCGAACCAATTAGGCTGTCGTATAAATTGATTATTGTCTCAACATTGACACAAAATTGAGATTGAGTGTTTCGCTCTCGTTCATTTTAGAGACAAAAAATTATATATTTATAGTCTCGTGCATGTGAACGGAGACTACCAGGATTAAAACTCATACAGTAAAGGATTCAAATGGTTATTATATTTATATTATTAACTCTGACATGGTCCAGAAATGGAATCAAATGTAAGTTCAGAATTGATCAATGTTTTATAATCAAATAGTAAGTGCATTTATAAGCGTCGTTTTTATGCATAATATGATAATCCTTCTTAATTATTCGCGCTGTGGAGATAATGGCCAATATGTTCTATATTTTTAATTCTGATAACATTCGAATCGGCAGGTATTTAAAAAAGTTCCTTTTGTAATAATCTACCAGGAATAATTTTCCTTCAGAATTTTATTTCTGGAATCTAAATAGTGTCCTATCTGCGCCTTCATCTCCTTCAACATCGTACAAAATTTTCAAAAAATCTGTTAAAAATTAAAGAAATGTATCACGAACAAACAAACAGACAGAATATGCTCGATCATAATATGATTTTCCATACGGTAGTCGTTAAAACAAATTAAATGCTGGCAGTTGCGTGTATGAATCAGGGAATATAAATTAATTTATTTTGGCCAATATGTAAATAAATGAAAATGTAATTTTTAGTCACATTCTTTGTCAGGTATCAGTCAAGAAGACATGACTTACATTACTTAAAATTGATTGACGCGACATGTCATATTGTCTGATTGTTAACATGCAGCCAATTACTGCACGAATTAGCATACAATGCCAGTAGGATAAGTAATGCAGATCAATGGAAAATGTTGAAAGATTTATAAAACTATTTCAAATTTGAAAAATGGATTGAATTTATCAAATTGAAAACATAATATTCTTGTTTGTAAAGATGCCGTAAATTCAAAAATGGTGTAAAATAGATACAAATTTTGAATTATTATCAGTAGTCGTATTTTTGTGTAATATATAATCAAACTGCATCGGAATATGTCATCTCACTATCGACGGAATCGATTCTCATTGCTGTTCGCTAAAAATTGAAGAAATTCTATTGGTGAACAGTATTTTTGATTACGTTAAATAGGTTAATTTAAATAAGGTCGAATATATCATAAGTGTCTATAATTGTATTAGTCATATAACTATATTAAGACTCAGTAATGAATGTGTCAATCAAATATTAGTTACGGTGTACACATCAGGCAGGTTTTATCTAGTCTCTTTATTTAGTCTATATATTAATGATATTCTTGTTGTTCTTATTAACTTCTCAAAGCTTAAAATTTATTTTTGATAATTTATGCTGTATGATAGAGAGTCTAAGTTTGCAACCTAACTGAGAAAAAAATATTTTCATTATTTATGAGATTAAATATTGTATGTCGATAAAAATTAATAATAAGACTGGTTGAATAAGCTACATATTTGTGTATAAAAATATTATGTAACATGAGTAATAAATATAATATTGAGAGATCAGGGTCATTTTTTGTTTCTTGAACAATTTTATGCAATATGCAATATATATATTTAGACGGTTCAGTTTTGCTGAACCGAGAGTTTTATCGTTTTTATATAGGAGCCATTGTTTGACTTTCTATGGAGCTGAGCTATAGACAGACATTAATAATTTTAAGAGACAAGTTGACGAGCTTGATGTATCTTATCATAAATGCATTAAAAAAGTATAAAATACTTACTTTACAAAATAATTATGGCATGTGTGATAGAGATAATACTTAACATTTAAACATTTTAGTAATAAGAATGAAAAATTATTCTAATAGGAAATTTGCTGTTGAACAATTAGTAATTGAAAATTATAACGTTTTAAATGTATTTAAAATGATACAATTGAATATCTTCATAAAAATGAGGTTCGGAGATTGTTTGATGATAATTTTAATCAAACCTCGATGTATTTTATTTTGTGAAATAATAATATTATAAACGTTCGTGAATTATTCCTGAATAATAACATTAAAAACATACGGTTATCAATATATGCTTAGGTATAAGAATTCTTTAACATTAATATTGGCAACTAAACATATATATACATTTCTTAAAATAAATTATTCTTTATAATCTTGATAACCGAAGATCCAACTTATTATTGATCATTTTTATAAGAAACTAGCAGAAATAGCCGTCGTTGACTTGGTTTCAGGCAGAATATTTATTTTATAAAAAAATGAATTGAAA
>JAJNBT010208831.1:0-10182 GCA_028455955.1 Notopais sp. p TS-2021 | reverse complement strand
CCAAAAAGAAAATACTTTTTTTCATCACTAGTAATTCCCTAGAGCAATATAATGGTGCATATAGTAGGTACCCAAAAAAACCCAGTCATTTTTAAAAAAAAAACACGATCCAAAAAGAACTTTTTTTTCCATCACTAGTACTAACCTAAGATCAATATAATGGTGCTTATAGTACCCAAAAATCATATCATTATGCTTAAGTGTAAAAAGAAAAGCAAAATAAGTCATTGTTTAAAATAAAAAAAAAAAATACGATCCAAAAAAAGCGTTTTTTTGCATTACTAGTTAGTCCTGGTCCCCATATAAAAAAATAAAAAATTCGAATTGAATTACCTCGCAAAGGCCATCTTTATTTTAGGATGTCTTAATAATACTAAGACATGCTAAAATAAAGATGGCCTAATTAATGTGAGAGACAGTTTGTGTTACTGGTGTTGGTCAATTGATTCTTGTATCACTTCAATCTCGATAATTTCTATTAATTGTCTGTCTATATAATCTCAATTAAATAATTCAAGAACATGTAACAGTAACTCAGACTATATAATGATGAGAACTTATGTGTAGCCACTAAACATATTCCTTTTTGATCTAAATCTGTATCACTATTTATTAAGTGATACTGCGCCTGATAAAATACCGTTTGTGACGAGAATCATTTTGATTGTTTTAAAAATGTGCCTTCTTTTTATGTGTTCAGTTCCACGCGATGGACACCTTGCACAAATATACGTACGAGTTAAGCAAGGCTGTGTGTTCTCTGGTCCCTTCGTCCGGCCCGGTTTTGTGCAGAGACGAAATGGAGGAATGGTCCGCGTCAGAAGCCAATTTATTCGAAGAGGCATTAGAAAAATACGGAAAAGATTTTAACGATATACGACAAGATTTTGTAAGTTTAATTGACATACTCCATTAACTAATTTAGTTAGGTTCCAGAGAGATGATTTTTGCAACCGAGTATTTTTAAGTCGTTATTTTATAGAATTATTTTTGGTAAATACAATATTTCTTAAGACTCAAATTGTTTTCGAAATGTTTTATCAAGTAGAGAAGAATCTTGGATCAAGATTGACGGTTCAGTTTAATTAATATTTCGGTGCTATTTTTCATCATCAGCATCGATGTTAACTATTGAAATCGATCAGGGTTTCCAAGTTAAGACTTTCAAATCTTTGAGACATTCCAATTTGTTTGTATTACCGTAATAGCATCTTTCTATGGGTCACAAAAAATAGTCTGAAAAGTAAAAAAGTTGCTCTAGGCATTAGTCAAAAAATATATTTTAGACGTTTAGAGTTATTACACAAACAATATATTTTAGACGTTTAGAGTTATTACACAAACAAATTCACACTTACAGTGCCGTCATTTTTTTAACATACCGGCCTAAATTTTTAGAATTCATTACTCTCATAAAAGTTAAACCCCCCTTGAAATTGATTCTACCCAAAATTTGGGTATATATATATACAATTCTTTATAATAAAATAAAGAGTTTCAAGAATTAAAGACTTTAATCATTATTGTTGTGCCTCGGCCGGTATTGATGCTAACTAATATTGATAAAAGTTGTGGTTTTTTTCCAGCTTCCGTGGAAAACTTTAAAAAACATAATAGAATATTATTATATGTGGAAGACGACTGACAGATACGTGCAGCAGAAAAGGGTCAAGGCGGTAGAAGCAGAATCGAAATTAAAACAAGTTTACATTCCTAATTAGTAAGTCGGAAACCTCTTTTTTAACATTCGTTAAAAAAGTAACAACAAGTTTCACTTAAAAGTGGGTTTTATTCTTTATTAATATATAAACTTGTGTTTTTCTCTACTACGGTATCTGATTAATTTATTTTTAAATGTTTTTATATACTTGATTGAAAATTGATTTTTGATCCTTGGCACAAATTCTAACCTTGGTTTCCGAATACAGTCTCGAGTGTGTAGATATTAAAACTTGCTCATGAATGATATGGAAATGTCTGTAATGGCTTCTTTCTCGTCTCTATTACGAATAGATCTCAAAATAACTCTTTTAATTTATTGTGCAGTAACAAATCCAATGGAACGGCGGTGGCGGCGGCGGCAGCAGCAGCTTTAACGAACGGCAAGAATATGAGTGTGAGTGCGATGGTGAATGGTAACAACGGAGCGAGTGACGTAGTTTCGTGTTCGAGCAAACCCTGTGAGTCGTGTTTATCCACGACGTCACAACAATGGCACGCGTGGGGTCCTTCCAGTCTCACGTGCCGTCTGTGTTCCCCGTGTTGGCAATACTGGAAAAAGTTCGGCGGACTCAAACAGCCTTCCAGACTTGCCAAAGAAGAAGGTCAGTACGGTAGCACCACATTACCAATATATAATTAACAAATATATCGTCACCAGTAACGCGAGGGAATAAATACTTCACTCAATGTTAGGTTAGGTTTTAGTCCAATGTTGCCTATAGAGATTATAGTTGTAGTAATGCACCGTAACTAAGAAGGCCTCGTGATTGGTAACGATTATATTCGATGCAGAGAGAATGAATGTGGACAGTGGCATTTGCGGCACCCGCGTCCATAAATGTTCAGTGGCGTCTTGCGGCAAAGAGTACAAGATGCGATCGCAACTGATGCGGCACGCGATCCAAGCGCACGGCATTACCTTGAGGCCAGGATCACCTAAGCCGATTATGAAGACTCGCAACGCATTCTTCCTTCACACGAGCATGACGACACGAATCATGCGCCGACTTTGTAGCGATATTATTCAGGCTAGAAAAGTGTCCCGCAATCCCTCGTGCGCCATCAATCCAGTCACCATTAGGACCGAGAGTGAGTTTGCGCGCCATTCTTTTCACATTTTGTTGGTAGAAATAGGTGGAGATTTTGATGGGAATTGTTTCTCTCGCAGGCATGAATCGATTGGGAGGGAGGTCGTTTGATGATCTCGCACCTCTGGTTAAGTCTGGAACGGGCAAAAGGTCCGGTAAAGTGTCAGTCGTATCCATTAGACTAGGCCAAAAGGATTCCACCTGTCCCGGATGGATGCTTCCTGTACAATCCAATAATGGGGCAACGAAAAATAATATTATCGCATTTCCGAAACCTCCCAAAGCGGCAGGTTAGTTAATAATAATAATCAGTCTCCCTCCTAGGGGGATTCCGGGTTTCTGATTTTAATACCAATCCGTCGATATCTGAATGTGTGAATTTCTTGTGTCCTTTTTTGCAGACGGCAGTTTGATTTACACGCCCGTTCCCAACCTGGAGGTGTCTATAGTGAACAATCCCACTCCGGCCCCGTCTCTCTTGAAGAGACGTGTTTACGAAGAGACCAACGGACTCGACAGTAAGATTTCTTAGGCACTTTTCATATTATTCTATTGGCTTCTCTCTATTTAGATTTATTTTATTTCTAATGCCATATAGAAGCCCAATCTTAGTTTTTAAGCTTGCTTTTCTATTGTATTACAAAGAAAATATATAAATAATGACAATATTCGTGTAAATATATATTGTTCCCTATATAATGATTTCGTAGCTTACAGGAAACTTATGATTAGGCTACCGGGATCGCTTAGGTAAAATAAAATAATCATAATCCGTTTATAATATTTAAAATTGACAACAATATTGTCTCACTCTTCATTAGTTTTCAATGGAATAATTTAATTAACGTATTTTGGGCATTTATCTTGCAAGTTTGATATTATTTAAAGAAGAATTGAATTGAAAGAATCCGTGTAAATGCTTAACTCTTTTTATGCTTGTCTGGGTTTTGATTATTTTTATCACGTAATGAAATGGGCTTCCCTCGAGTAGCTAATTACCGCTTTCTCTCTCTTATAGTTGATGACGAGACCAACCAAGAGGGTAAGTAATTGCTCGCTTCTTCGCTATTTTAATCACTTTGTTTTAGTAGAATTTTATTGGGACATTTAGTTTAATATTTAATGATTAAAGAAATTCATACATTTTGTTATTTCTGTTGATACCATAAATTGATCATTGTCTGTACTACCCATTTACTATCTTAACATTCTCATTGATAGTATATTATTAGACATAACGCTACCTAACTAGTTGTATTGCTGTAAAAATATATGGATGGAGTCATAAAGATCAGCACTCCCTAAATTAATCAAGTAAAGATAAGCGCTCCTTTTTCTCTCGGGAGTGCTTATCTTCACTTGATCCAATTTATTAATGTAACACTAGGTCCTGAAATGGAATGCTTGCTAATCTAATAAATCATTAATATTTGGACTAAAGAAATCTTGAAATAAAATCGGTTAGAAACTGTAAACTTCTTGGCTGTTTAAATTAAAGAGAAGTAGCGCAGAGTGCATGAACAATTATGTCCAATAAGATGTAGTAAAGAAGGTGTCATAAAAACCTCTCTTCATAGACCATTTAATATTTCCTTCAGTAATGAGGTTCGTACGGTATATATAATGAAATAACTAGAAAATAATTCTTTCCCTCTATAAGTCGATAAAATGAAAATGCAATTTTTGAATACAAAATTTAGCTCTGATGAGAAACGTAACAAATAGAAAGAAAATGATGAAGATTAAGTAACTTAAATTATAAATGACAAGTCATTGCAAACAGCAAAAAAAGCAGTTAAAAAATATATATAACTTACAACAAACCTATTATATATATATATACTGTATTGTATATGTATAACAACTTTTTGTTATCAAAACAAGAAACTGAAGAATTTAATTATAAAAAATAGGCCGAAATTAGAAGATGCAGTGAATCATGATTGTCTAAAATAGTGTATCAATTGAAATGTCCAGAAGTTGAATGTAACGTTAACAATTTTAGTAATGAAATATATATTGGTTACACTACAAATAAATTAAGAGATCGATCTACACAACATTTCTACAAAGGAGCAATTCAATCTCATGGATCGATGTACCTACGTAATAAAGGGTTCAATAAAAAGAAATTTTGTCGAATACAACAATAATTGCGAATAATCCACTAGAAGCATTCTATCTATTGTGTTGGTTTTTATTCAAACTTTTTACAATTGTAATTTAGAATATTTTAGTACTAACTTGAAAATGGCAAAAGTTTGATATCTAAATATCGTTTTAAATATATATATGTAAATCCTATTCTTTCAAACTTGAAATTTTCCACAAGGAACCAAATTTCATCTTTTAGATAATTAGAAAAAAATTCAATGTTGTTGTTTGTATTGAATCTTAGGTCGATTTTATGATGATATATTTGTATGGATAATTGCTTGACCAGAGTGTTGTATTGCAGGTGCCCCCTCGACCAATCCTCCTCCTGCCAAGAAGGTGTGTAAATCCCCCCCCTCAACGGACGCCCTCGATCCTTTTCACCTTAGCCAACTAGGCGTGAATCCCCCTCCAGGACTCACTGTTACTCCGGTCGGAATCAACGGTGGTCACACCGGAACCCCCCCAATCACCACTGCCACGCCCCCACCACCCACTTCTCAAGCTATTTCGTTGCCGCCCGTGCCAGCCCCGCTTCCAATCGTACACCACACTGGAGGAGGGCGGACAAAAATGACCCTCGGGGCGCGGGTCTCTGGTCGACCTAGGATAATATCATGGATGGATGCTCCTGACGATGTCTATTTCTACGCCTCCGACACAACCAAGTGAGTAATTATTTTTATTCTGTAGAAGGGAAGCATTTTTATTCGGACAAACTGAATAATTTTTTTGCCTTTCGTTTCAGAAAGCTACGAAAGACTTTGACTACTTGCCAACTAAAGCGAGCCGCCCGACGTCCTTTTCGCAATGTGCCGACGAAGGACATTCCGGTCGAATGACTGGTGGTCGTCCCTTGTGGGCGACGCCAATGTTGAACTACGCCCCGAGGGGCCGACGAAAGAGACGTTATTGAAGTTTCCCGGGATAAGGAAACCACAGTGAGGAGGTGACAGTCGATAACTAAATGTGATACGAGGCGATAGTGCCCCCAGTGCCAGACAATGTTTCGCCTTGGGACTTTTATCATATTTAACCTTAGGCTTCTTTTGCATCTTCCATGACCTCCTAAATGCGTGTACATAAATCACCTCCCTTTCCATAGAGCAAGTTCAAATTTCTATTCAGTGAGTGTATGTCAAGTGGAAGCAGCTTGGAGTAGGGTAGGGTCTCTGTCTCCACCGGCCGCCCCCGCCCTTGATCGGGTGGGGGCGGTCAGGTCAGAGACGTTATATTTAGGGTCTCTTCTCTCGATTGGATTGTCTAAAATTATGTTAATTTGTACCTGAAAATTGTATCTTTTGGTGGTGCGAGCATTTGTTGATTCTAAGAATGTATCTCAGCCTATCATTGTATTTCCGAGTCTCATTTTATGCTAGTATATTTATATAATTTTTATTAAATAAATTGATTTTTCACTCACTTTAATTATTTTTCCGAATTGATTGACCCATGCAGTAGTAGTCTCACAGGGCCGATCCATAGCTCGCTCATTCAATAAAAATTTATTAAGCGCTCGCTTTGTTTGGCTCAATCCTTCGTAGGAATCGCTGCTACATGACCAACAATTGTTCCCCCGAGGAGTCGCCAATATCCTTTACCACTCCGGATATTTTCGAGTAAGAGATCTTTAATATCTCGACAATAAACTGAATTTCACATTTTTCGACGAGGTACTTTTTTAAACCCATAAAATATCATGTGCCGAACAGTTTTTAAACTGGGATCTTCTATAAATATCTAGACGAGAATAATTCGTAATAAACTAAATAGAAAAGTTTTCATTTGTTTAAAGAGTTTGAACGAAAAATATGTATTTGAATTTATCCTGAAAGAGACAATTGGTGTCAAGGAATACACATTTATTTTACGAACACAAATAACTAAAGGAATTTTGATTGCTAATGTCAAATTGGCCATTGATAATAGTCGTGTAAAGTATGTTTGGTCCGTGTTCTAGACATTTTCTGGCCCCCAGCCTCAATAGGAGAATATTTAAGATTAAAATGGATTTTTTTATCCGATCCTTATTTAAATGTCGAGGATCCAAATGGATTATTATTTTGTTCGTAAGAGTGGTAATGAAATGCATTTCTTTTCTACTTTTATTGTAAAAAAAATACCGAGTTAAAACAAGCAGAATTAAATCTCTGGTCTCAGCAATAAATAAGTTGGGAGAAGAAGTAGCTTAGTTCATCAATCAGTTTCTGGCCTGAAAAGAAGAGAATAATTTTAGTTATTTTGCTGTGGCATTTTTGTGATTTAAACAAATTGAACATCAAGTTTCTTGTTTCTACTGAAGAAAGAACAAACTTTATATCATGTTCAGGTAAAGATTCCTTCCAAAATACTTAATTTCTATGAATATCTAAAGAACTATTTTTGGATGGGGGCAACGGGAACTACCGGCTGCCTTTCGATTATTTGTTAAGGGGGCGACGAGGATATACTTTTCATTTTAAAAATATTATAATTTGTTTTGTTTCAATTTGATGGAAGAAGTTTGTTAAATATTGAAATTTCTATAAAAAGACCAAATGAAGAAAATCTTTAAATTTGCCAACAAAATACAGAAATGTTTTATAATTTTACCAAGTTCTTACGCACCATTTTTTAATATCTTATGTGTTTTATATTCACTAGGAGGAGTTGGGTATTTTACTAACGAAAGAATCCTATAGAAAGTTTTTTGCTACTGAAAATAGATTTAATTCTGACATCATTCCCTATGGGTAATATCAACAAAATAAATAACGTACCAGTGGTTGAGTAATCGATCCCCCTTTATCAATGGTAGGATTGATGGCCATAGTGGGAGGGTTGGTTGTCTAATGGTTGGGTGACATAGTACCCCCAGGATGCAAATTTCTCATAACCGTGATTCTTGGAGGGGCCTCTGTAGACTTGAATCTTGACATTGCCCAGTTTTCCGTATCCTGAAGGATAGGCATCCACTAGTGCCCCTAGGAGGAGCAGGAGTGAAAATAAAATCTGAAAAATAGTCATTCTTAGTTAATAGAATTTTGAGACCGACTTTGTCTTATAGTTATATTTTTGATCAGGCGAATAATCGATTTCCATTAGTGTTGGCCAAAAATTGACAAAAGGATTGCTATAAGTAGAGCATGATTGAACTAGTGGGATAATATAGTTACATTCGATCACAGTATAAATATCAAAATCCTATAGGAGAAACAAAGACTCCTCGGGCATATAGCGGTAGTAATCAAATAGGTTATTCTGATATAAACAAAATTACGAATTTTTCTTCAATGTAAAAGCGAAATTTAGATTAAAAAATGGTATTAAAGATTTCTAATTCTCTAAAAGTTATTTGGTCGATTTTGAAAATTTTATATTTAAACGATAACAAATTGTGGTGAAGGTAAATTTGCGAATTAATTTAGTAGCAAGATTTCACATACGGAAAATTGCAACAATTTTTTGAGTGACAAATTTTGATCGAGATTCTCTTTAAATCAAAAATCAAATACAAAAATAAATTGAATTTTAATAACGACACACGAACCTAACCTTGCCCTAAACAACTCGGGGTCCCTATTGTTGAACTGATAACATATCCGACTAACCGTTTTAATGAAGAACGCCATTTGTACTACACGCTGCGAGTTCCAAAATACACTTGTGACTCGTCGACCGACTCTGTTTCTTTTATAGGATCCATCCAGAGGTTTGCAACCGGTTACCGAATGCGATTTCTTTCTCAATCTCGACAGTCAAAATAAGCAGCGAAATATTCGAGGTCATAATAATGAAACTAACTACGTTGTCGAAATGTCAAATATGACCAATTTTCAAATATTTTTTTCGTTGTCACTGTATTGGATAATAAATTAGTACATCAATAAAAACAATTGGGAAGATCTTCATTCTCGAAGCTTATTCTTGAGATAAAAGATGCACTTCTTGATATTATTTCTCTTGCTTTCATTCGTGTATGTTTTCTTATAGTTTACTGATGATGAGACTTGTAATAATAAATTACTACATTTTTAATAGTTGATTTTTAACGATTAAAAGCTAGTTTAGAACGCCTATTTAAATAAACAAAACATTATTTTAATCCAAACATCTAAAAAATTGAATAATGTTGTCAATAAAAACATCCAAAAATGAAATGTTGTCAATAGAAACATCTAAATAGACGAATACGAATAAATAATATTTTACTAATGGTTTTTATCTAAAATTTGTATCTAGAATATTTCAAAATATTCGACCATTTTTCATGTTTATGAAATTGTGAAATATTACAGAAGATGATCGCAATTAGTATACATTATTAAAATGTAATTGAAGTCAATTCTGCATTTTAATTAAGTAATTTATGATTTTGAACTAGAGACTCCGACTCCGACTCCAGTTTTATACGCGTCTCAAAATAGGTTTTATATTCAGGGCATTCCCCTATAATTAAGAAGAGAAATTAACAAATATTTAAGAAGGGGTTGAAAATCGTTGTGGGATGGATGCATTTTTAAGAACGATCTTGAAGACTGATAAGTTAAATTAATACTTTAGGTTAGGTTAGGGGTGCCTGATATTCAAGTGGTCCACACAGTTTTATTTAATGTACACGAATAGATTATACAAAATCAGTACCGAACCTAACCTAACCCCCGATTCAGCTATACTCCACAAACGAATTATTTTTAAGTTTCTTGCAAAAATATTTGAAAAGAAAATGTATATTGATACGTATTTGTAATTATCGAAGAATGAAAACACAGTGACCTTATCTTGCAATGACCACATTACGTTTTCTTTAATGCCATTCAGTCATACGTGACCTTTTCCATGAATAAAACGCAATAATCTAGAAAAAAAAAGGATTTGAGTAAAAGTTGCCCAAAATCCCTTGAAGGCTAATGAAAGTCAGGATATTTCACACGCCAGTGATCATCTTTGCTCGGGGATGTTATGACTCTCTCTCTCTTACGTAGTGCCCCCCTGGGGTATTAACAAAAAGAAAGAAAACGAAAGTGATTGACGATATTTAATATTTAAACAATAATTTATTATATTTATTTATCAATTTATAATTAAGAATTCAGGGCTATATAACCTTTCAACAAAGGATCAAGCACATATATATAATATTATATATATATGAGTGATTGAGATAGTTTTAAAAGATAAAATAGGAAACTTATTTGACACAAATGAGAGACAATTTGGTTTTAAAAATCAAGCATCG
>JAJNBT010208621.1:0-10665 GCA_028455955.1 Notopais sp. p TS-2021 | reverse complement strand
TATCTACCTTCTTTCGTACTTAGGATCTTATTCAAGCTCGGTTTGAGTAAGAAACCGAAATATTGTGTAAATAAAATAACTGAAAAATGTTGATAAATTGTATTAATTTATAATTATGATAATATAACTGAATGTGAACAACATTCCATAGTGATTCGTGAGGAGATAAAAGACATAGAGGAGGGTCGAATGGAATCTGATAAGAGTCCATTGAAAATGTCTCCTCATCCTATATCTACCGTCGCTGCCAATAATTGGGACCGTCTGTACACGAGAGAACAAGCAGCTTTCCCAGCCGTAAGTTTTAAATCATAATTATCTTTATTCTCAATGACGTATTTTATCATTTCTTTAGATATTATCAAGTATAATTCTATGTAAAGATATTTTCATACGCTAATCATCAACGATTTAGTTCAAATTTGTTCATTATCAGTTTTATATTTGCTTTGTTGAATTTTATTAGCCATTACGGTGCATTCTAAGTAAAATATATGGTTATGTATTGCATAGTAAATAGTAATTAATACTAGTGCATCTATTTTATTAATAACTAAACTAATTCAATGCTGTTAACTATACTGTATAGTATAGTAATATAAATTATGACATAAATTTTCATTAAAATTAAAAAACAATATCAAGATTAAAAGAAATAATGGATTATTGAGGTCATTTTCTTTGTAGAAATTTGTGAAGCCAGAGAACAAAGTGTGGCCATCAGTGGGTCGAATTGACGATACTTACGGAGATCGAAACATCGTGTGCACTTGTCCTCCCATGGAAAGTTACATCTCCCCATTCGCTGATGATTAACACTTCTTCATCAATACTGTACTTGGATTCCAATGGAATTCTTCTAATTATCCAATGGAATAATTCATAATGACTTAGCTTATAATAATTTGTACTTAAGTGAAGTAGTTAATACCAAGTTTCTGTCCGAATACTGTAATTGTACTTAAATATAAGTTTGAGTACTTGTAATTGAGATTTGTAATGTCAAAAGTACTTGTGAATTGTTGTGTATATAATACTAATGTACGGCACTTGATAATCAGTACTGTTAATCCATTATCCATGTATGGCGAGAAGAAATCGATAAAACTAAGAATTTTCTACATTAAATAAAATGTTAAAAATTAAGATATTTTTATGATATATATATACGTACAGGTATATGAATATAATTGTACAAAACTAAATCAAATATATTTGGATAAGAGTATTCTCAAAAATGTACTTGTTATCTTGGACCTAGGCCTGTTTAAAACAATTTCTTTTCAAATATAGTAACATCGTCCATCAAATTTATCGTACGTAATGTAGTTACTTATATTTTGATACTGCCTGCATCACAGATATGATTTATTCAGTGATTTCACGCTATTATCAAATTACCTAATTTCCTTTGTTTTATTTTTATTTATAAATATATATATGTAATAATTTTATTACACTTACGTTACGGATAAAATGTAATATTTAAATACAATCTTTGGTTGTACACATATATCGGTAGTAATATATATATGGTACCTATATATTTAGAAATATTTTTTCATCTGGAGATTATTTTAGTTCAGTAGCTCACTTACAATACTTATAAAACCTAAAGGAATTCATTTGATATCGTTATATATTTTTATATGTTGGATAGAATTAGACTTAATTTTAATCATTCAGAGTTTATTAAATACGACATCAGACGTATTTTAGCTGAAGTTAATTACCAAGTCTGAAATCATTTTATAACAACCAATAGAATTTCTTCAATATTTGATCAACACCAATGAGATGTCACAAAATTTCGATCGACTTTAGACTTTATATTCACCAGAAAATTTGTCTTTATAGAAAACGGAAAAAATGAACCTTTTTGGCAACAGTAACTATGTTGTTATATTCACTAATTGCTCAATTGTTTATTTTAAATATTTGTTGAATCAACTGACGTTGCAATATGAATAGTTATTTTCACCTTGTTATTTGGTTGTTTTTACCTTGAATAATAATCAATATGTTTAAGTTTAGCAGTTAATTAGTTATTAGGGCATTTAATGCATATTATCCATAAATACTGAGCAACTATGTCAACTCATTTAAACTATGCTTAAGGAAACTATAGTAAGATATTATAACGATTTGTTGCTTTTATAATCAGTTGATGCGGATTAGTCGATTATGACCGTCTAGAATTAACAGGTAGCGGTATAAAAGTACCTCGTAGGGGATTGATTCTCTTATGTCTACTACTCTTGATCCAAAATAGTTTAATTTTTATTAACGTTACGACATTTATTTCATCGGGAATTATAGTTTTTGAATTAAATCTGTTTGTTTTCCCTCAGTTACAGAAAATGGTCGATTTTATCAATTTCGCTTTGAATATCAATGAATAATTAGACTAAGGAGAGTAAACTAATTTGTACGGTTATTTCAATGTACGTGTATTATATACATACTGTAATATCAATAAGGGTAAGTGGTTTAACTCTGACGGTTTTAATATCATTATAACTTAAATAAATTTTACACGTGTGTGTGTGTGTATATAAAGTGCTTTTTATATAAGAAAAATGTCATCCCCTTTATAAAATTACTTTTCGTCAAATTATAATATCCAAGCGCGACACAATGTGGCTTGCTGAATCGATGATTGTCGAAATCTACATTAGTATAATTATAACTACATTTATCTGTAAAATCTTGTGTTTAAATTTTATTCGATTTATGTAAGATATTTGAATGGGGAGTTAAAAAGTTCAACGTAAGCCATTTTACCACAAATATGTCTCTGGAAATAGGATAATAAAAAAAAACTTGTCATAGCGTGTATTGAGAAGGAAAATTAGACATTGACGCGGCTTGGTGGCCTTCATCTACAATTTACACCAAAGCAGTTTCAACGATGTCACAATGTTTATTTACAGCTGTCGAATGTGAAGACGTTTCCAGATCGCATTTTTGATGGTTTTTGGATCAATTGAAGAATTTGAGTCTCGAAGGGTTTTTTTATTTGTGAGGCCAGAATAGTTTGATAATTCAGATTTAAGACTAAAAACTCTGGAGGTCAAATTGATCTATCGATCAGTTTTTTTAGTAAAGTGTATGAATAGTGTGACGTCACCGGTTCTTTTATATCTAAAGAAACTTTCTACAATGGAACCTCGCTTCCTTCGTCATTTTCTGTTTAATAATTGGTCCTTTCTGATGGAGCGGACCAATAAAAGTTACTTGGGAGCTGAATACCAATGACAGATTAGTGCCTACTAATAGATCTAAATCTATGACAATATTGCATTGTTTAAAATATAAATTAGCTATCAACATTGTAGGCATATTTTAGAGTGTACTATATAACCGATCAATCTGCGTATTTCGACAAATAGAATTTGTTCAATATCTAACGAAAACCAATGGCAATGTCCGTAGATTCAGATTGGTTATTAAATGCACGTACAAATATTTGTGATTGAGAACAGCTCCTAAGTAGACAATATTTCCTACTCTATACATAGACGATCAACACAATAATTATCATTATTATAGGCACTATGAAATTGATTTGCTTTCAAAGTTGATATGTAAACATCATTGCTATTTGGTTGTTATAGAAATATATCTACATTCGTATTGCTTTTTAGATTTTATAATAAATAATTTAGTTTCAAACGGCATCTAACGATTAAAAAACATCCGTAAGAGGTATTTCAAATTTGAATCTTTTAATAGAAATATAATCAAATAAGATGCCTCTTTCAATCGGGTCTGTGGAGTCGGTTAAAATTCTCCATCTCTTAGCGACTCCTATATGTACATGCGACAAAAAAATCACTTACAATACTGTACGATCATGTTCTAAATATATTTATTAAAATTGAAGTCTGGGAAATTCTCAATCTATTTTTGTCAGTTGCTCGTAATTCTAATCCATGACTCTTTATAATGTAAGGAATCGTCACACGATAATATGATACTGGACAGTGCAGTGGTTGGATTAAAATTATTTCAAATACAGGGCACGAAATGTGTATAACAGCAACCAATCCTGTGACTAAAACTTTACCAATCACTTCTTTAATTTTAAAAGATCCTACCTATTAATTGGTGAAAAATTATGTAAATTTTATCTATTTCAGTTATGTAATTTGTTAGAGAATGTCCAATATACACTGAAAAAAGTCCTTCATTGGAATAAAAAAGATCTTCGTTGAACTAATGAAGAACAGCTTCGTTGAAGTAAAGAAGATATTCGTTATTTTAATTAGGCATTTTTTTCAGTGTAGTTTCGATTTTGTTTGTATGTGAAAGAATAAATCCAATAATATCAATATAAAATGTCAAGCAACGGGTTGGCGAACCTGAGACATTTTAGCTACCAGTTCGAACCTGCTGAATCCTACCACCGACTTTGAAGACAGAAACTTCATATTTAAATATAGTAATCGTACGATTTTATGTAATAAATCCATTACGTTTCTCATAACTAAATGTAACTTGGTGCATTTGTGTACATAAATACAGTATTATAATGACATTAAAATAACTGATGTCGTAGAATTTCAGAGAAGTATATTCAATATTCCGATTTACCTACAGTATTATCTATTTTCTTAAACTCAAATACTTATTTCCTAAAATATATTTTTTAAGGCCGTACTAAACAAAGTATTGCAATAGCAAACAGCTGTAATGCGAGATTGTACAGAAGGACTAACCTAACACTGATCTGATAATATCACAAAATAATGTAAAACTTAACACCCATTATATCATTTCAGCTTTTAATCAACAATCTTTGTAGATTATCGAGGTAAAATTCATCATATTCGTGACTTTCGTCCTAAACAAGAATACATCACATGGAAACTTGATATAAAAATGTGCAAATCATCTAAAATACTAAACAATGGATACATTATAGGTTCGTTTACTTATAATCAACAAAATCTAGTATTTTCTATCAGTATCTGTACAGTATGTTGTTGACAAGTAGGTGCTCTATAGAGTCCTAGGCTAACTTTTTCAGAGAAATATTGTATGTACTGTATATTCATAATGTAGTTGATGATGTATTTAATTTATATTGTACTAGAATCAATAAAATTTTCAATATTGATTTATTATCAATTTAACAAGAATGTCCTGATATTTTCTATTAACTTTAGTTTCACCTGTAGATGAGGACCCTCGTGGCTACTGTTGATCAATTGATTTAATTTCATGACAATCAACTATCAAATGTGAGGTGTATTATAATTAATTACAGCGGTGCTGATAATAAATCTATATAAAATATCCATTTTGTATCTTTTCATAATAACAATTGTGATTTCATTGCTTCAAGTAAAAAATAAAATAATCTTTAAAATAAACATAAAATTCGACTATCCGAAATGCTACTTCGTATTTTTCTATATGAATCAACTTACGCTACACGAAGATCAATTTGAATATTTTGTTTCCTGTAATTCATTATTTCTTTTTTGGAATAATATATACCGGTATATACTAACTGAAGAAAATCGTTATTCATGAATAGTAATGTTAAAATATCATTTGAATCGGGTGCGAATATTATAGACTATTCAGAACCTATTTTAGGTTTCAATTATAAATTAATAATGTAGCTTAAAATTAAAATCTTATCTGTTTAAGGTATCGTCTTGATTTCACTTAAGTGAATTGAAGAAAGTCGGCAATAAATATTTAAGTTCACAACAAATTAATAATGGACTTCGATTCATTTTTGCTCTGTTATAAAAGTATTTTTTTTATGAATTATTTGTTACTTATCAAAAGTTATATTTCTACTACAGTCGAGTCGAGGGAAGGTGGTCAGCAGTAATCTATGTTTTGTCCCGCTTCAGCTTGATTCATCAAATCCACGTGATAATCTGTAGCTAAAATCAGGTCAGCTACGCACCCCTTTAGACCTGGGGCTAAACGACCCCCTTGCATATTCTTGTAAGTTTCAATACCGCCTGAAAATCATTGTTTTATGTAATAATATATTTCTTCTAGAATTAAATTGTTTTTTAATTTATTAAATTTAATATATTGAAAGTAAATTAAATTGTGGCTAGGATGATGATGATGATGTATGAAGTCCTAACAAATGTCCTATCAATTTTACCATATCTAATTAAATATTTTTAATCTATACATAGAGTAGAAAAATAAAATTATTTTTTCAAATATATATTGTCAAGTTTTTGGTGTAGAAATTAATTATTTTCTTACCAACATAAAGAGGAGAGTCTACATTTAGTTGGACTAAATCTCCTGCTGAAACGACAGCTTCCAAAGGACCTTCATCTATTGTCAAATGAGATGTTTTTTCAAACCTACAAGAAATCATAATTGTGATAATATATTATATTAAAATAATCTAAATGAGTTAATGAAATTTCATTCCTTCTAAAAGCAATCTTGATACTTGATAGTAATATCTGGTAAGTTTTATTCCTTATAAAAGCAATGGCAATAATAATACCTGGTTAGTTTCACCGTATGCCAGTTTCCATCACAGACAGTTCCTGTTTTGTTGTAAGAGAGGAAAGCGAAACCTGATCCTAGATTGTATCTCAGTACCACGTTGCCATTTTTTAGTTCTAGAGAGAGAAAATCTCCCATAGGAGGTAGTGCCAGGTCTTTGACGACTCCTTCGGCTAGTTCTTCAGACCCGATCCATAAAAGGAGTCCATCCGGAGTCGTTGATCTAAAGCGAAGCCACAAATGTAATTTGTCTCCTGAAACTCTGCAAGAAATCGAATACACAATTTTTAAATAATTAAACTATGTAAGAATCTATAGATTAATTAAATGATTCAAATAGACCAATATCAATGTTAACTTATTTTCCATCTTTCACTCCTTACATTAAAAAAGTTATTTTGTTTACCTTTTCAAAATATCTGGTTCGTTATATTTAAGAAAAGATCTTCCACTAAATGATGGAGTTGCTACTTGAGTAACGACTTGGCTTCTACAATGAGGATTATTATACCCCAGAGGGCATCGGCAAGAATAGGTATCTTCGATAGGTTGACAGATGCCTCCATTATCACAAGGGTGGGTCGAGCATGGGTGGTCGCAAGCTCCAACATTCATACCCGATGTTGCTCCAGCCACAAGATGAATTGGTTGCTCACCCACAGATAGCTGTATGAACGGAATTTACTATTATTTTCTTATTAAATATTATGTGGTAATTAATTACTTTCATTATTAAATAACTTTTATTTAAAATAGTCTTTAAAGAGATAATATAATTTATAGTTTTAAGTTATTTTATGCTTTTTTCTAAATTTAGTCTTATAATAATAACCTTTTGAATGCAACCGACAAATTTGGAGGTCTCTGGTAGAATAAGGGGAGGAAAGTCTGACGGAGGTAGACCTCCAAGGAAAAGTGGTTGAGATAAAGACAACATCGTAAAAGCACCAGGAGTTAATCCTTCTACTGGAAGTTGGTCGTCTACATAGAACCAGGTTCTTCGACCAGTTCTCGATATCTTAACCGTATGCCACAAACTGGGCCGAACTGGGTACAACGATCTAAAAAAACAATTAATATGAAATACCATACAAGATTTGTGTCTTTTGATTATTTTTAATAAGTCAAATTAACTGTTTTACGCAACAATTAAAATTAAACAAACTAATCTATTAAATTTCTCAGCTTTTTAGGGTCTTGTCATCAGATTATATAAAACTGTTACGATTAACTTATGGAAAATCTGATTTACTGACCTAAGAGTAAGAGGTCCTGATCCTAAATCAATGGTCATCAAGACATGAGCCTGAGACAACGTGATGGCGATGAAATCTCCCGTTCCGTCAGTCCTATGACCTGCGTAAAGAACAACTCCTTCGGTGGACTCTGGTCTGAAAACTAGTTCCATCTCCAGCCAAGATAATACAGAGTCTCTCAAGGGGGGAAAAACCAAAAGTGAAGACCCATTGAATGATGGAATCTGAAACATTCATAAAAGATCTATAATATAAACTAATATCGAATACAATAGATTCTTATATTGAAAGTAGAAAATAAGATAAGAAATATTTTCTTCTCAACGCATCAGAATTTAGATAATAGTTCTTCGACAATATAATAATTATAAGTTGATTATGTTCAGAATAATTATATGAGTTTACTTCTAAATTGAGAGGACGTTCGCAGAATTCTCCGTCGTATCCTAGGGGACATATACACATAGGTACCCCATCAAATGGCTCATCGAGATAATTTGAAGGTGTCGAAGATGGAGACAACAATGACATGTTCTTTAATGAACTTGACGTCACGCATTTTCCTCCGTGATGACATTCGATTTCGTTGCACAGTTCTCCAGTACATTCGGCTGAAAGGGAACAAGTTTTGATTCTTTATTATATGTACTTACATTTATTTATCGGAATTATTTTTATATTTTTTATAACGATAACCGAATTAAGTAATTTTAATTATAAAAATTCTAATCCAAGAACCATTTGGCTCCTAATCAATAATATTTATGAGTCATTGGTATGGAAAAGCATATTTTTGTAGGATTTCATTACTTCAGGATGAAGCCAATAGGATTCGTCCTCGGTGAATTATCATTCTCAAAATAATTAATCTAATATGATTTTTTTATAGTTTAAAAATAGATATCGAGTAATAATTCTCCAAAGTACGAATTAACTGGGGACTAATTTTCTTGGGGATAAATTGACCATAGTGACGAATTATCTTGTTACCCTTCAGAATATGTCTTTATCTAACCGCATCTGAAGTAATGACACTCTGCACGTAGGACCGTTAATTCTCTTCGAGTTGGTCCCAATAATATCTATCGTAATAATTATAAAACTTACTGATATCCCATCCATCCGTTGCCGCATAATCAAAAGACATAGAATCCGTATCCGAAAGATCTTGCTTGAAGAACTTATACATGTGGTCATTAACTTGAAGCTTCTTAATACAGCCGTCAAATCCTGAGCGAACTCCTAGACGAGTGATCAACGATGTCAAATTGTAGGTTCCTCCAACGTAAAGTGGTTCACGGAAAGTGATGCGCGAAAATAGTCCCTGTTCATAAATTACATTATTTAATTTACTGTATTTCATTAAGTTTTTTCTTTACCAATTCAATACTGTATATATATATATATATAAAATACACTTGAATTCTTGGACTTTCAACTAAGTTTTAAGTTTTTACTAACTCGTGTTTTTAATGTTGTACACAGATTTTTGTTATAAATTCAGTGCCCTCTATATAAATTCTGCAATATATTAAATAACTGGTTTATTATAATTGTTCCTCATTTAGTAATTTGGATATAATTGAATATATCCTAACCATGTACAAAATACATCCCAAAAAATAACTGAATGTTTTCGAATTGTTACCTCTGATCGTCCCTGAACATGATGACCTTTGTTAAGCTGGAACCAAACATCCCACCGGTGTCTGTAAACTGTAACTCGATTCCATTCGTTGAGATTAACCTTATCTGGGGCTTGCACGGATCCTGCACCAGAGCCACAATCCCATCTGTTAATATAACATAATATAGTATTTATCATCCAAGTTTAAAAAATATTAACTGTAAAATAGATAATACTACATGTAAATATACATACTTAAAGTGTACGAATCCATCAATAAGAGCGGCTGCCATAAAATCTCCTGAAAGGTCGTCATTTTCTCCTGAAACAAAAAGTACTCCGTCGGGAGAATGCGGTTTGAACTCCATCGTCAACTGAACATCTCTATAAGCTTCTCTCAGAGGAGCAAAAGCTACCCAAGAATCTCCGCGAAATTTGCCAATTTCTATTTTTGATGCTGAGAAAAAAGAGCTTTCGATAAAAATAAGTTTGTTATATCAGGTTGATGATATATTTCGGAGGAATATTATTACTTATGTTTATATAAAAATTATGTCCTAGTTCTCTTTTGTATTGTTCTCGTATATTATCATTGTTAATAAAAGTCAAAATTATTATTCTCTTTCTGAATATTTCGACACTGCAGTTTTTGAGAAAATATTTTTTTAACATTTTTGCCATTTGAAATTATTGAAAACCTAGAAGAGTAAATGTAGAAGATAAAGGACATCATATTTCATTAAACTTGTTTATAGAAAAGATTAATGTTTTCCAAACTGCATTTATTAAAATTTTCAATTAAATCTGTTATCATTTTTATTACTTCATTAAAGTCTGAGTTTACCAACAATGAGATCTATTCGGTACCGTATTATACTTAAGATTATAATATGTTATCTACTGTACGTCCTACAATATTCAAACTTACGCGGTGAACTACAAGAACGTCCTGACTTCCCTAGTGGACATTGACATCTCTGGACTCCATATGATTTGTCTGTCAGACATTTACCAGAACCACAGTTTAATTGACACTGAAATTAAAATCAATAATTATTTTTAATTTTAAACAGGAACGAAACACAGTTTATTTATTCAAGGATAATTTACACATAAATGTCATAATTTGTCAATATAATATATAAAGGAGATATGGACCAAAATTCAGAAAGATAATCTAGATACAAGATGATCTAGATGAGAGATAAAATATGTAAGACATATCCCATGCACTAAATAGAATATGAACGTAACAAATCTTCTTTATATATATATTTATTT
>JAJNBT010208055.1:0-16195 GCA_028455955.1 Notopais sp. p TS-2021 | reverse complement strand
AAATAAGTATGAATTTTTTCCCATGTTATAAGATAGGAGTTTACCCTCTTTATATCAATTCTCTTTGGCTATATCTTCTATCCAAACCAAACATAACAAAACCTTTGTAATCTTCCTAACTTAGAAATATTGTATTCGTAGGGATGTTTGCCAGGGGGAATCATCCTAGGGGAGTGGTGTCCTGGGGAGATATTGGTCTAATGGAATATTGTTCTAGTGGAATATTATTCCAGATGAATATTGTTCTAGGTGGATATTTTGCTCGGAGGAATATTGTCCTAATAGCATCAACCACCATTGTTGTTTACACATTACACATTGTTCAACTGTTATTATATTTCAAACCACAAGAATCCTTTTATTTACTTATTATTTAATGCTAAAACTTAATGAAATTCATCAAGATTTTTTATAATTATTTTCACAATATTTCGGCTTCGTACTCAAATACTCATGATTGATAGACAATAATGAACAATTTAAAAAAAGTTGTATATAATCTAATATAAAGTTGAAAATATATTTTAAAAATCACAAACCATAAACTTGTTTGTTTTTGTACAATGAAATTATTAAAATGTAATAAAGTAGTTAAGTTATTTTATTTAAAGACCATGTAATGATTTCATTGTATATAAATATTAGAAAGGATTCGCTATGCACATTCTACATAGAGCATTTATAATATGTAGTAATTAGAAGAATAAAATAATTATTATCAAATAACAACATTATTGATAAAGCAGTCAATAGATTCATGAAAAATAAGTTAACAAGGAATCCTAAAATTAAAGACGACGATGATATAAAGTTATATTTTGAAATACAAATGACACATAATTATAAAGAGGAAGATAAAATTAATATTTATATAACTTATTTTAATTTGTAAATATATAAATATAAAATAATTATTTAATCAGTAATAAAATAGATTATTTATAGTAAGCTACTGTACAAATATTATAATTTTTCACAAATATTATACTGTAAAAATAATTTAATGAACTAATCCAAAGAAATGTACTCGTTTCCTCAATTTAATTTACCTATATACACTATATAAATTCCTCATAAATTATTTGTATAATAACATTAGTTGACATTGGTCGAATAATAATAAATTAAATCTCAATAAATGTCACGAATATTGATACAATTATACAAAATATGTCATTGAAATATTTCCAATTCCGATCTAATAATTTACGGATACGGTTTATTACATTATAAATCACATAGAATTATTATTTTGTATCACAAACATGAAAAATAATAACATAAATATTAGTACATCACATAAATTACCAGTATCAAATACTTATAATAAAATAAAATAAATAATTTTAAACGTCTCGTAATGATTTATATATATATTCAGTATTACATTAAGACGCCATCAAGCATATCGATATATAAAGAAACTATATGACCCTCATTAGTTCGCACGTGCTATGAGGAAAAAATTCATACGTGAATTCACGCGCGTCGAATGCCATTTTTGTTGCTTATTTTTGAAAATTATTTGCACTGGGCAGTTGCATTGAAGTCTTATGCGCTTTACTTTTACTTTTATTTATTCATTATCGTTCTATAGAGTTACTTTCAGTTTTAAGTGCATGTGATTTTATCTGAAAATTACTTTTTATTCAGTAACTATATATAGAGTGCTCTAAACCCCTTATATGTAATTTTAAAATTACTATATATACTATATATTATATATACTGTATATATAGATTACATATAATATAAATGGTTCAGAGAACGATTTTTCTATAAATATTTATTATTCGCTTAATAATTCTCAAAATATATTAATTATTAAATGAAATGAAAATGAAAATGCTTTATTGATATATAAATTGTTAATCATTTTCAACTCTATTAATTTGTTTCATAATATTTCATTTTTTTAAATATATATTCCAAACATTTCCCCATTATTCGAACTTGATTTTTCAGAAATTGAACAAAAATTATAGTTTGTTGGATAAGTAATCCCGAAATTTGTATGTGTTTTTGGTTAAACTGCAATATTTCATATATTTTTGTATGAAATATTTTCTATTTATCATACTATTTCACATATTTTTATTGTTATTGCCAATAATACTTGAATGCATTTATTAAATAACATAGTTGACTTGCTTATATAACCGGAAAATAAAATTTTAAGATTCTTTATTCAAGCTTTCAGCAAGGTCATTGGTCCAAATTGTATTCTAACGAGTCTCCTTCATGCTTATTGGTCAAGAAAAGTGGTTGTCCAGCTTAAAGATATAAATCTATGTTCATATCTCATAAATATTTACGTTTCCTTAAGAAAACAATAAAAAGTAATCGTCATATGAATTTTTGATTATTTAATCGTATCTAAATTTTCTTTCCAAAATACGTTTTAAATTTATCATTTTAATTCTTTTTTATTTTTAGAATAAAATAAAATTTTGGAAATAAAATTTTGGAAATAAAATAGGAAAATAAAACAAAAATATTCGTTGTAATTTATATAATACAAAATATACAAATCGGATATTACTAAAATAACTAATATTCAAATTTCGAAAAAAATTTCCTGACCTCACTTGACCTCACCTGAAATATACGGACTAATAACTATGTTCTTTCAAAAATATCTGTATACTCTTATAAATATTATTGATAATCTTGTACTTATAAATATACGTTTATCCAGGATATGTATTACATTGTACATACACTATTTCATATAACGAATAAAGGAATGCTCTCAGTATTATATATCATGCTACAGAATAGATTTTAATTTTTAACTCATATTAAAAATATTTTATTATTTCATAAGAAAATAATATAAGTAACAAATGATTTTTTTTATTATAAAAATTAATAAATTTTTTTTTATTTACACGGAAGTGTTATGCATTCCTGAGACTTATTTAACCGAAATTTTCTAATTAAAATGATAGTCGTCACACCTATTTACAAAACAATTGAATTTTATTATTTTATTAATGTTGTCAGGAAAGTGGATATTTACAGGTAATTTTTTTCTATTTTAAAAATATCGTAAGTTTCAATTTGAAATTTGTATTATCTAAAGTTTCTTTAAAATAGTTTGTTTGTATACAAATAATGAAGCAAAATGCCACTTTAAGAAAGTAAATTAAACAAATATTCTGAATACTTGTATGTAATCATAGATCTCATTTAAGGAAAATTGTTCGTTATTATGAAAATTAACTATTTTTAAAATGTGTCTATACACTTTAATGGGTGACCGGATCATTCGTTCCATATCTACTCACCCGGATTATTTGCATCCATTTGTTAAGTTATGTTATGTTAGGTTAAGTTAGGTTAAGTTATGTAAGGATAGGTTAGGTTTCAATACAAATAAATAATTAATAAATTATGTGGGAGCGAATAATCCTGAGACGAATAGACCTGAGGGCGAGTGAACTGGGAGCTAATGAACGAGTGTCGAATGTTCCGGGATTCATTTTTATAAATATACTTTGTAAGACGAATTATCATGCATAAATGTATCTACACAATATATATACATTCATAGTATCAATTGAACAATGTGAATCCAAAGGTTTTTCAGTAGGTTAGGTTAAATTAGCTTGCTATATATTCTAACCTATCCAATCTTACCTAAAACACACAAAACTCCAACTATTTCGATAATTTTGAACTGAAAACAGATACATTTTAACAACATCAAACTGGATAAATTTGACCCTTCAATCAATTATTATTACATCATTTATATATTTGTTCGAGGTATTAATCATATCATAGACTCATTAACTTCGGCAGATTGCAGAATGGTTATTAACAGTTTATTTCTTCGACAGTCTTAAACAAATGTATTTTCTCTTTTAAAGATATAGACGTATTTTTTGGTATTTACTCTAAATAACCAATTCTGAATTAAAATCAATTGACTGATTCAATTTCTGAATTGAGTATTTAATATCCTTTATAACACGTCTAATATTTACCGAACTTTCGCTGTTTAACAAAATCTAGGAATGATTCACTGTTATAAAATATAAAAACTACAAATTCGCTTCATTTTTTCCTATATAAGAGGATGCTAATTTTGGCACCAATTGAACAATTGAATTCCCGTAAATCGTAAATAAATCTTGCGGACGAAATTATTTTGATTATAATATTGCATATAAATACATATATATTTAAATAAATTAAACAAAAACTATATTAAATTTACTCGTATGTGATCGTTGGATGGTATCCATTTTCATCGGCGTAGTAGCTGACCTTCTGTAATCTTCCATCGGGTAAGTTAACATGATATTCTCCCTTGGTTGTGTGACCTTTTCTATGTTCTTTATGACCAAAGGCAGTACCATGGTACTCATCTTCAACTCCAAATGCGAAATCGTAGTGAGGTGCCGGCTGAAATTATAGTTTCTCGTTTACAATATAATTAATTATAATGCTAAGTAAATATTCAAATAATAGAATCTTTTAATTTACCTTGTAAATGTCATTTACGTATCCATGTCCTTTACTATGTTCATGCCCTTTACTGTGACCATAATCAAATGCTTTACTGTGACCATAATCATGTGCTTTACTATGACCATAATCAAGTGCTTTACTGTGACCATAATCATGTGCTTTACTATGACCATGTTCTTTATTATGTCCATGTTTTAAACTATAATCATAATCATGTCCTTTACTATGACCATGTTTGTGGCCCTTCTCATGTTTATAATTATGACCAATGTTATGTCCATGATCGTGAATCTTATGTGAGCCATATCCATGACTCTTTATAGGTGTATGCTTATGCTCATAACTGTCACCTTTTCCATGGTCATGGCTGACATGACCATGCAGTCTAGCATAAGAGAGAGCTCCATGACCGTTATTCGTACCATAACTCAAACCATAGGTTCGATGGTTAGAACCATGACTATCATAACCGAGAACATTTCCAAAAGTAATACCGACTCGTTTATACGGTGGTCCATGTCCATGACCATAACTATGTCCATGACCATAATTATGTCCAAGACCATAATTATGTGCAAGACCATAATTATGTCCATGACCATAATTATGTCCAAGATCATAATTATGTCCAAGACCATAATTATGTCCTAGACCATAATTATGTCCAAGCCCATAACCATTACTATACCCATTGCCAATAGGGGGACCATATCCATTGATAGTTGAACCATGATTAAAATGACTATGAGGAATAAAAGGACCTGGAACAAAAGTATGTTCAAATCTCCCAGGAAGAAATCGATAACTAGGACTATGGCCTCCAAATATTATAGGACTATGTATGGGCACATGTCCAAAACCAGTAGCTGCTTCATGGAGTCCATAGTGATGACTCGTTCCAAGAGGCACGATGTGACTATGGAAGTTGTGAAGTCCGTGCACATGACTACCATAGTTACAGTTAACTATGGCAATCATTACAGCAATCAAAGTAAACTGAAATTAAAAAATAATTAAAGTTTTCTAATATTGTACGTTACATCATATTATATAATCATATCTCTATTAAAATTAACTTTGACATCAGCTGCATAATTTGCCTCTAGTTTTATGTGACCTTTTCTACAGATGAGACTAGGTTAGATTAGTAGTGTGAGGTCAAATAAAAATTTCATATTTCTGATTTTAATTTGACTTTCATTAATTCATTTTTGACTGGAGATAATTGTGGTCAAAATCAGGTCAAATTCACAGAAGCATTACTCGCCTCTGATATAATTTTGTAAATGGTGTGGTTATAATTACTATAATTACTTATTATAACTCGCATAACAATGAAGAAATAATTATAATTCTTTTTAAAGTGAATTATACGTTTACAACGTTGATGTGCAAAAAAGTGTGAAGTTATCTATGCAAAGAGTTTAACAATTCCACACGAATAATCGTGTTATATCCAACGTATAAAGAAGAGAAATTGGATGAATTCACTGTATAGGAACCATATGATTGGTGGTTTAATTATGCTTTGAATTATTCTTATGTTGATTAATTTGATGCGTTGTTTTGAATTTAAAATTGACCCATTAAAATTGATGTAGTGTGAATATTGATGTCAGTCACATCAATAAAATCAATTGAAGGACTCTTGATTTATTACTTTCATTTATTTACTCATTTAATTTATTTATTCGATTCTTTATTATCGCAAAATTATTTTAAAGGGTTTAGTATCTATTAAATTAAAATGTAAATTTAATGAAAAAGAAGGTTTCCCAATGGTAAAATTGGTATCCAGTATATTTATTGTCAACATTTATAACACTATAAAATTATTTAAAGAAAGAAAAATGTACTGTCATATTTTTATTCTATAGGTCGTTATAACATGAATAAAGTGATATATTCTTTTTATATACAAGCATATCTTAGTTTCTTAATAACACATTAAAAATATGTTTGATCCATTAAGAACTTCTAGATTTCTACTAAAAGACACCTGTTCGTTACGGACGAATTGTTTCCTATAAGTAATATTAATTTTCAGACGGAAATAGTTATTTACAAGATCATATTTAACAAATTAACGAAATATTGCGTGTTATTTTCTGTCAACAATTGCTACGACTGACTGAAGTTTATATAACATAAAATTAATATATTTTATGTAGCTCATTTATGGGGAAATTACGGAATTTACAAGATATATTTTTATTATTGCATTGAGTACTAATATTTTGTTGAAATTGAATTATATTCTATATAAATTACGAATCTCCGAGTAAGAAAACTCAACTTGGCCGACTAAGCTAGTTGACCAATAATCAATTAATTATATTGGTTTGGCACTGAGTTGGCACTACTCTCAGTCGGTCGTGCTGAGCCGTCCCCGCTGAATCGTCTTGTTCGCTATATTTTAATGTTGAATTAAAAAATAAAGAACATTGATCTCTCGTAGATTGCAAGTCTGTATCCCAATTAAAAGCTACTTAAAACCTTAAACAAAACATGGTAGTTCTTCATTTAAGAGTAGAAAGAAATCATCTAAAAACACAACCAAAGCTTACCTTTCCAATCATTTTTGTTACTTTTAATGAAGTCACAACTGTCACAACAAACACAAGAAGAATCCCGTAATGAAATAAAGTCGATATGCCTAATAATTTACTTAAATATTCGGATCTGGCAATGAATATCACGAGTCCTTTCGATGCACTTGGATTATTTTATCTTTACTGTTTTCGTAGGCAAGCGTGCGACAAATGTGCTTTCAGGGCTCCTATTTAATTCCTTAATTGTATGGGAGACTTTATTAATAGATATCGTTTAGTTAAATTACGTCGATTTTGGTCAATGCAGTTTTAATATATAATTATGATGGAGGACGGTGGTAGTGTCCTCCATGTATATGAGCATATAAAAACGCATCATTAGGCATGCAAAATGACCGCTATTTTCTTTTAAATCCCGGGAACCCAAGAACATCACAGAATTCGATTTATTTTTAATATTGATCGCAGTAAAGCAAAATAGTTCGAGAATTTCATTTATTCATTGAACAAAACATAGTGTAAGATAATATACAGCCTTATGGCATTTATTTTTATTTTTAATAAATGGAAATGATATAGTGCCGTATTTATACTATATAGATAAAGTAATCTATGTCAGATTGATTTAATAACTCTTTTATATATATGTGATTGATAGGACATCATAAGTTTGTATTAATTAATAAATATTAATGCTGATTAATATGATATATATATATATATAGCAAATGTAACATTTCTGTCAACTTTAAAAACCTTAATTAAACAATATTTGCTCAAATTAAATGCAAAAAAAGAAATTTAAACGTAAAAGTACTTGACCTGGTTATCGCAGGTTTTGTATTTCATTTCCCGGGAAATGAGTTGTTCATTTGACCTACGGGATCCAGGGATCCGGAATACGCATCTCTTAAACAGGTGCGACAATAATTGTATATTTTATATGTTTTTAACAAGCCTTATTTATAGTACAGTAAAAAAAGATAGAAAAAAAAGTCTTTCGATTTCTTTCGGCATCAAATATCATTGGTGATCTTGTAAAATTTTTAACGCGTGTGAAAACTATATTGATTATAGACGTGTTTTATTAAGCGTTATACAATTTGTATCAACGCGTATGAATTCCTCTGTATATAGCTTCGATAATCTTCGGAACGTGACGAGAGCCAATTAAAAAATGATTTTGTCTCCGCATTGTGAAGATGCTTAAGGGTTACATCATCTAATTTACGACTAGAAAATGCCATCTGATTGGACATCATATAGAAAGAACCAATCGAAGAAGAGATTTTGCTTTATTTTGTGTGTCAAAAAGTCACTAAGTGGATTACGCTGTGTATAAATTTAATTGACTTTGTTCAAGCTATATGGACGACCCTCGAACAAGATGATAATTATGTTGAAGAGAGTTCATATTACATCGTTCAACTCATAAATTTTGATGTATTTAATGGTTACATATATTAAACCACGCATGAATTAATAACAATGTAAATAGATATTAATGCATGTTTGAATGTCAATTATGAATATTCATGAAATAATGAAAGAGACACGTAATTTATTTAAAGAATTCCCCTCATCATGGCCATTTGATGACTGTATATTCATCAAGACTCTTCACAATAAATGAATGTTGTTTTACTGGTCCGACAAACATACCGTAAACTATTTCTTACGGTAAATGGTCCGGTTGTATCCGTAATTATTTTGGAATGAGGAACGTATATAGCAATTATTGAAGACTGACGGACGTTTATAATCATAATTGAAACAAGGACAGCATAATTATTTAATGATGGACGTCACCTTTATTAAAAGATGTAAAAATGAATACAAATAATTTCCCATCGAGACACTTCTCAACTTTTTGCTGAACAATTGTCAGAATTTCTAATTAAAACTCATTGACTGTATGTTAAAAAAGTGACGAATTTAACCAAATTATACTAGAAAAGAATCCTTTTTTCGTATGTCTCCTTTAATAATTTCATTTCCCTGAGAAAATTGGTTTAGTGACAAAAAATATTGATAAAATGTACATATAATTGCGTGCATGATTTATACTATTGGGATAATTTCATCCAACATCCTATAAAAGTACTACCTAAAAGAGTCCCTTTTTATCTGAGTTACAATATATGATTGTCAAGCCCTTACGCAGTAACAAAGACTCGTCGGGTATATACCGGTATCAATTAAGAACCTATATAAGTATTAAGTATGTCCTGCCTGCATATAGACCAATTTCAATCGCTTAGAGTTAAGCAAATTTTTCAGTACTCCATTAAGACTATTATTGTATTCACAAATTTCACTATATAAGAAATTTAATTTGACAGATTTTACATCAGGAATTGGGGTTAAATATTCATTTGGATTTCTAATGTTGTAGTGATTATTTCTAGTATATAAATCGCGACTTTCACGCATCAATGGAACAGATTTTTACTTTATATAGATCGACGAGTCTTATATTTTTTAACCTTTTGTATATATCCTACACTATTCCTGCTTTAATTCAAATGAGGGAACAAATTAAAAATAATTTTAACATGTAAATCCCCGAGTTGACGAGCTGATGGGCCTTCTAATAAGATTCCACCCTATATATACAAGCAGTCCATATATATATGATATAACCAAATGAATCTTCAGAGTAATTTTCAAATATGGTATAGGAAATAATTATTTCAAAGTAATATATTTTATTGAAACATAAATTACAATAAATCGTTATTCGGCAACAAGAATATCATACCATCATCAGTCAGAAACAATTGCATACTGTATCGATAAACATATGGTACAGACCTTATAAATTATGCTCATTTAATCACAAGTTAAATGGTGGATATTGCTACCCTTCACATTTGTTGAAATTTGACCATCATATTATTGAACTTAATAAATATATGCGTGTATATAGAATAAGCGTGTTATAATAATCGATGATACACACAAAATAAGTTAGAAAAACAAACAATTTTCAATTTTCTCATGCAATTAATTGTTGTACGGCAAGAAAATTAATAAAAACATATATAAATGTAACATAAAATCCAAGAACGCATCATGTTATTTAGGTCATTTGAAGTAATTTACCCCCCTTTGGCTTTGAGACTATATTTACTTCAGGTAAGGTTAGTATCGGAAAGGTTGTTTTATAGATTAGATAAGGTTAGGTTATGCTACATTAGTTTGATACTTGTTTTAATCTTACAAAGCGTGATTTAAGGTTCGCAATAACAGAGAATAAATATGAAATAGAAAAGACATAACAAATTTTTTTGATTTATATTTTCGTATTTTTATATTTTTGAAATTCAAATAATATTTGAATTTCAATATTTTGACAGACAAATTTATATATAAATAAAGTATAAAAAATAGCTGTTTACATTTATTATGAATAAGTTTAATCACTCTATTTGATGGTAATTTGTTTAATAATATTCTTCGTTGTGTTTATTTTTATGATGATGAGGACCATATCCTTGATGAGATTGCGAAGGATACTTGGCATCTCCGACGTAAGTTACTGTTGGATGGTATCCTGTTTCGTCAGCGTAGTAACTAACTTTCTGCAAGCGACCGTCAGGCAAGTTGACAAAATATTCCCCTGTGACAGCCTTTCCGTCCCGTCGCTCAGCATGACCGAAGTTCGTACCGTGATATGGATCATCAACACCGTATGCGTATGCGTATTTGGCAGGTTTCTGTGAACAAAAAATATTAGAGTTAAAAGTAATACACTTTTTAGAGGTCACGATATTACATTTTATGAAAGAAACATGACATTATAGAATAGTCGATGAGTTATGAACTGATATGTTGTGGAATTTAAAATGAACACTTACGTAATAATAATCATCCTTTCCATAACCATGTTTGCCTGCTTTATAACCTCCATGTCCCAAGTTATTTCCATAGCTATGTTTGGCATTTTTATAACCGCCATGATCACCATATCCTAAACCATGTTTGACATTTTTATAACCGCCATGATCACCATATCCTAAACCATGTTTGGTATTTTTATAACCTCCATGATCACCATATCCTAAACCATGATTGGCGTTTTTATAACTTCGATGACCACCATAACCCAAACCATGTTTGGCGTTTTTATAATCTCTATGACCACCATAACCTAAACCATGTCCATAACCATGTTTATCAGTTTTATAACCTCCATGACCACCATAACCTAAATTATGTCCATAACCATGTTTATCAGTTTTATAATCTCCATGGCCACCATGACCTAAATTATTATAACCACGTCGCTTTTTGACTTGGGCATCGTAGTCTTTTCGATGGTTTTTACCAAAGGTTCTGATATAGTGGTCGTCATCACTATCATACAGGTGATCGTCATCGTATTGATCTTTCTTGTAGTCATCTGCAAGGGCTGTCGTTACGATAATTGCGGACAAGATAAAAACGACAATCTGAAATGGTTAAGTTAGGTTAAATAAAATAATTAATAGTTTGATAAAGTCATTAATCATTAAGTCAGGTTAGATAAAATAATCAATGAGTTAGTTAAGATATATATATATATAATAAGTAATAGTTAAGTTAATTTACATATAAATAATAGCATTAGCTGTTAGGTGAGATTATATAAAATAGTTAATAGTTTTTAACTGGTAAGGTATATAGATAAAATACTTAATGGTTAATTTAGATTAGGTAATATAAAATAATTAATGGTAATCTATACCAGGAATGGATAACATTTATTTTAGCTGGCGGGCAACATAAAATATTCATGACATAACTTACTGTTGGCTGCTCTCAAATTTGTTACGTAGGCCTATATAATATCAGTCAATGGATACCAAAAATAATATATAAAATCAATTGTTATTATAGTTTATACAAATAACTTTTGGATGTCTCTTTAGTTATTTCTAAGGTGTAGATAATTATTCACGTGATTTTCATTTAATATATTTTATTCATGAAAACATTAAAATTAAACTACAAAAATATCTTCAAGTTGATTAGAATTTAGGAAAAAGTCATAAAACTCACAGTCATTTTTATTTAATGTATATATTTATTACATACGAATGGCAAACGCAAATACGTATTCTATTCAAAAACAGTTAAAATATGACGAGAGATACTAGAACTAATATTTAATAACTTATATACTTAATACTTGGATGTTCTCCTAATATTTACTTGTTATCTACACAAATAACAATCAATCTGAATCCTTAATGGGATAGAATAAATATTACTTCTTGGTTATTGATGAATAAATATTTAAATGCCAAAAATATATGTTTTACAAGACGATTTCATTTTTTAAATTTCGTGGTCTCTTCTTAATTTAGAAATTTTGAACATTTTCTTCACGATATTGCAATTGCATTATAAAAAATATGAAAAAAATTTAATAAATCAATATAGATATAGTTCTTATATTAAATGACTCTAAATCAGCTTTACTAAATCATATTATATGAACAGCGAACTAAAGAACATATACTGTAATTAATTAAAACTTTATTGATATCATTAATCCTGCAATAATTGAACCCGAAATTCAATTTACGAGCGTAAATGAAAGTATTATGTCAATAATTGAATTTTGGCCACTATTTTAATTACTCTATGACTAAATTGACTTCGTCAATGACAGAGTCTATTCTTTTGTACCATGCTCTACTTGCTCTACTTATTTTTTATTAAAAAACAAAAAAATGAAACACCTCTGACGAAATTATTAATTTACAACCTATGTGTATTATTCATAATGAAATTATATACAGACAATTATAAATAACATGTGTTATTATTTTATATTAATAATGGAAATGCATGTGTTATTATTGATATTTATGGAAATGCATGTGTTATTACTGATAGTTATGAAAATGCGGGTGCTATTCTTATCAATGAAATTAAATATAGTATTGATCACTTCATCGAATCCATTATTAATGGTCAATTATAGCTCGTATTTTCAATATAGTTAATTGAAAAATGATGTATTTGGTCATAGATCATTAAGTTGTAATACAATATATAAGTGTGCTGTGGTGAACGTAACCGATATGCTGTATTTGTTTACTTAATGCTTTCAATATTAAAATATTCACTTATTATATTTATCAAAACTATTCTATTGTATCAGTTATTGTGATTATTATTTATTGTATTGACTGATGGAATTATAATTAAAATCCTGATATAAAATGAATTATTAATGAATAAAATAGAAGAAATAAAATAATTTAAAAATGAGTGTAAACTTTCTCTAATTTTATAGGTTTGCTTGGGGTTGTCTTTTGAAATGAAATGAAAAGTAAATTTCAAAAATTTCTATCACTAAAAAGAATGAAAAGTAACTATCAATATCGATCACTACTTACTTGGTAGTTCATTGTTATATGTCTTTGAAGTGATCAAAATAGCGATCACTTTATCCAATATCGAACTGAAGCAGCGATGTAAATATGTGTGATCACCCGAGCGAAACTGATCAATATGATTGCCGAAACGTCTTAGTCTCTCCCTTTATATAGAAGACAAAAAGTAAAATGGCAATGAAATACTTAATTCATAAAAGTCAGCTTCTTAACCAATCGCATACCAGTATCTTCCGTTTATATTCCCGAAATAGGGGAATTTATAACGCACTTGGCTAACAAAACTTATCGCTGATTGGGTCGTGGGTTTTTTCATTATTGGGTAGCCAATTAGGTTCTTTTATTAAATATATACTAATGCAATATATCTTCAATATCTTTACCTTTGTCTATTCTTTCTTTTTAATAAAATTACCTGATTGAAGTCATAATTTTCCCTTTATTGAATATATATTTTACTTTTTTATAGATTCTTTATAATTCAAATTCGACATTTGTGAATATATTAATTGAATAAATCAAGGGCAGACATCATTTTATTCATTTGTCTTTTCTTAAAAAAAATACCTTTAAAATCTCTCTAGATATCTGATAGCAAAAATGCCAAAGTTCTATTATTAATTAAATTTAACTGAAAAGTGCAATATTGTCATGAGGAAGGTAGAACCAATACCGATACATTCTTTTTCCCATCATTTTGATTATTCTACTTATATTCTACTATATTATAGGAATTTGTTAACATTATATAAATAAATCTATGTATTTACACTTAAAATAAAAAAGATTTTCTTCTTAAAGATAAGGATGAATTCTAGAATTTGGAATAATAATGATTAGTTAAAATGTAGAATATAGAATACATTGAGACCAGAGATTTATATCAGTTTATCAATAATATTAAATTTATTTGTAAATTGTATTGTAATAACTACATAGGATCAGTAATTGAAAATCCTTTACCTAACAAGCGTAAAATATAATTTGGTAACATATTTGACGAATCCAAACGAAATATCTCCTAATTTCTTTTTAATTTTAAGCATTTGTAATGAGATAGAAGGAAGGGGTGAAATTCTCACTAATTATGATCAATAAGTTTCTTAATTTCCAACGATTATTCGTCGTTAATTTGAAAATATTTACGGCAATTTAAATGCTCCTGCACATTTGTTTGACAATTCAAGTAATTCATAGAAAGATCTCGATTATCAAAGTACCGAAGTCCATAAGAAACGATGAAGGATAAATCGTTCTTTACGTTTAATTGTATCCCTTTCATGTTAATGAATGGCTGTGCCTCAAATCATGTCATTATGGCGATTGATATGTGTATTATAACTAGAAAACAGCCTCACCACTCACTATACTGAACAAAATCTTATGAAGAAGTTGTGAATTTCGTCAAAAAATATCCTATAGTTTTTTTATGTGCACAACTCATCCGGGATTGGGTCCATTTACTGAACTTGTACCTTAGTACAATATTAATGTACTTGAAAATCAAATACTTTTAAGTACATTTGAAAAATATTTTTAAAGTACATTATCCAGAAATTGTGAATAAATAACTGTTATAGTATTAAATAAATCTAGTTCATTTACATATGATGTTTCGGTACCTCAATCATTGATCTTTCAAAATCTTTATTCTGAAACGAATATACTGTATATTTACGCACATAGATTTATAAAAGTACTCAAGTACAATACAAATACAATTGAAATTGTACTCTAGTATTTAGAAAACTATGTAATTAAATTTGCATTTTCCGTCAGTACTGCAATTGAATTTGACTCAAGTACATTCACTTGAACTTGGACCAAAAATATTAGCACTGTATAATATGTATCATCGAAATAAGAAATTTCTTTTGTTCACAGAACTGATTCCATTTGTGTTATTCATAAATTCAAGTCATAATACAGTATATTAATGAATAGCTGAATTTTTCATATGCAGATCAGTTCTATTGTATAATGCACCTCTTGCCAAACTTTTTAGTATTTTATATTTTTGACAGAATTTTTATTGAATAAAAATAATATTTTTACGTAATTTAGGACACTTTGTACGAAATATTTCGAACAATTGAGTTAGCGACACCAAAAAATAGTGGAAAGAATATTTTGCTTTCATTCTATTGTTGTTGTGGTGCTGTAGTTAGAACCGTAACACGACAATCAATCTGTCTACAGCAATAAAGAAAATTATGTATTTAATAAAGGTTAGGTTACATTATGTTATATTAGTTTAATTTATGTTTAATTACGTTATTTATTTATGATAATTATTTCCACCATAAGTCAAAAATGGAAGAATTGTATCATTTACAATCGTTGTAGCGTGAGCTTTATATTTTATAAGGTCTATTTTTACAGATCCTTTTGCATTCAGCCTCTGCTTGTATACATAAACTTCAGGTTATCAACTAGAAAATCCTAATTTCTGTCTGTTTTCTTGTAAAACTTGAGGAAAGTTCCTAATGTGGGATAGCAGCAAGACCAAGAAATAAAATGATCTTCAATTAATATTGAATAATGTTTGAATTATAATTTGAATAATTTCTAAGCGAATTTCTATACTACTATAAACAAATCAGTGGAGTGGTGCAGTGGATGCGTATCGAAGGTACCGAGTTCGAGCCCCTCCAGAGGTTGTTCTCATTGACTCTGAAATAAATCTACTTGGTTAGGGAGACGCCCCCCCCCCCGGTTATGATATAAGCCAAAATAGATTTAAAAAATTACCACAGACATGTTCTGAAAAAAACA